>CAUZXS010003131.1:0-32499 GCA_963585895.1 Sepioteuthis lessoniana
GAGATTGAGTGACAGCAAATCTCCTCAAGTCTCCAGGACTCTTCTCAGTATTCTGGCCGTTTTCAATAATGCTGTTGTTTGGATGGTCTCCTCTCGGCCGCCAACTTCCAAATCTTCCAGGCCCTTTAATAATCCTTTAGTTGCCACGCCAAAAGCACCAATCACAATTGGTATAATTGTCACCTTCATGTGCCATAGTTTTTTCAATTCTCTAGCAAGGTCGAGGTACTTATCTCTCTTTTCATATTCTTTCAGTTTTATTCTGTGGTCTGCCGGGACAGCAAAGTCGACAATTTTGCAGATTTTCTTTTTTTTTTTTTTTTTTTTTGTTATTGATTATTATAAGGTCTGGTCTTCAGGCCGATTATTAAATAAGTTACAAGACAGCAAAAACAAAACAAACAAAAAAAACAAACAAAAAAAAACAACTAAAGAATAGAAGGGAAATCTTTATTCTATAATGGCTAAAGTGTTGGAATGCGACCTCGAAGTAAACGAATTCAAATTCCAGTCGCGCTATTACGTTCACTTGCAGACAGATAACCTTGTATGCTCCAACTATGGATTAAATATAATCACAGCTGCTTTTTATCGAAAAGGATGGATTTGACATTAGATTACTCACGAAGTTTGACATGCGATTAAACAAAGAAACCTGAATCAAAGAATAGAAAAACTGAAAGAAATAAACTCTAACTATTAACATGATGTGTTTTCTCCGCAAAATCTCAAAGTTAATCATTCTGTCCTTTTCTCTCTCCTTTTCATCTTTTCTTTCAACACATCTTCCTCTCCAAACTTTCACCTTTTTCGTCTTATTCTTCAAATGTCTTCCTTTTAAGTTTTCATATTGTTACGCATTTTCTCATTAGTCTTGTATATATTTACTTAACCCTTCGCACGAACAGGATACGATCCTAGGTCATTTTAAGAGGAGTCGAAGTGTTCTTCAACTGCAAGACTGGTTGCCATGATAAGGCTATAGATCCCAGTCTGCCCAACTCTCTCCCCATATCTGGTGGGAGAATAGTTGGATTCATTCTTTTCCATGGAGTATTACTGTTATTGAAAATACAGACAGCCTCATCCAAGATTTGAACTCGGTTCGTTGTGTCCATTTCCGACGACGATAACCATTACACTTCAAACTTGTAGATGAGAAGGTTACAACAGAGGATGTTTGATCACTCCACCAATAACCGACTACTTGACATATTCTGTTTTCTCAATGTGTGTATCTATCTATCGGTCTATCTATCGGATTCTGCTCATATCTATCTCTTCAACGAATGGTAGAATACGATTAAACTGGGATTCTGTTCAACATGTGAAAGTTTGCTGCCACACATACATTGCAAATCTTGTTTATCATAAAGAATATTATGCCAGGCATATCTACACAGTGTCAAATTTATGTCAAATTCTAAAGAAATTGTCGATCTGAGTTTGGGAAAAAAGCCATTGTAATGGTATCAAACGGCAATATTTGGTTTGGTTTAGTTTTATGGCATATCAACCATTGTCGGTTATCTACTGCTAAATCATCTTTATACATATATATCAAATATATATAATTTCGTTTGGCTTGGTTTTATGTCATATCAACCATTGTTGTTTATTTCATGGCAAATCCTCTTTATATATATATATATATATATATATATATATATATATATATATTAAATTTATATAATTTCGTTTGCTTTTATGTCATATCAACCATTGGTGGTTATTTAATGCCAAATCTTCTTTATACATATATATTAAATATATACTATTTGGTTTGGCTTGGTTTTATGGCATATCAACCATTGTAAGTTATTTAATGCTAGATCATCTTTATACATGTTTTTTTAGATATATACTATTTGGTCTAGTTTGATTTTGTGGCATATCAACCATTGTTAATATGCCATAATCTTCTTGATACTTATATTAAAGACATATGATTTGGTTTGGTTTGGTTTGGTTATTTAATGCTAAATAATCTTTATACATATAGATTAAATTTATATGATATACGTGCTGCATTCAATAATTTTTTGTACAGGTATCTAAAATTGTTGTAGACTCTTGAAAATACACTATATTATTGCCATTCATCTTATGAGATGACTGACCAATTTTTAGGATTTCAGGTTAAAATCAACAGCTACAGCAGGAATTGGAATACACCCTACTAAAGCCTGATTATCACAGCTGCTTAATTTCAAAAATGCAATCTGGACGTGAGGACACTTTAGAAGAACGATATGCAATAAAATTCTGTTTTAAACTTGGAAAAAATGCTACAGAAACGTATGGAATGCTTCAGACTGCTTTTCGACCATCTTGCATGAATCGAGCATCAGTTTTTGAGTGGCATAAGAAATTCAAGGAAGGCAGGGAGTCTGTGAGGGATGATGAGACGTGTGGGAGGAGTAAGGAAGTCAATACACCAGAGTTGATTGGCCAAAGGGTTAGGGTTAGGGTGACTATGTTGAGGTTTTAAGGGAGTTCAGGAAGAGATTCTGTCGGAAGAGGCCAGTACTCTTCAAATCGGGTCAGTGGCATTTTCACCAGGACAATGCACCAGTCCACAACTCCATCCTTGTCACAGACTATTTGACCAAGATGGGCATCAAGACAGTTCCTCACCCTCCCTATATTACAGAACTTGCTCCATGTGACTTTTGGTTATTCCCTGAGCTCAGATGCAGTCGTTGTGAGACAATTGAAGAGATGAAGGAGGCTGTGAGGAAGGTCATTGACATGCTCACTAAAGAGGACTTCCCTGGGGCCTTCCAGAAGTTGCTGGAACGGTACAACAAGTGCATTGCAGCCGGAGGAGATTACCTCGAAGGGGACTAGAGTTTCATGAGTGTACTATCAATAAAAATGCTCATACGAAAAAAGTCTGGAAACCTATTTAATGATCCTCGTAGCTTATTTTGGGTTTTATGGCATATCAACCATTGTACGTTATCTAATGCCAAGTCCTCTTCATACATGTATATTGAATATATATGATTTGTAAACACATTTTGTAAATAACATTTTTAAACGAGGGGCTTGGTAGTAATGGCAATAAAAATGTACTCAGCATTACTCAAAGCTCCAACTTTACTGGGGGTGTCCTCATGGTGTAATGGTTAAAGCGATGGACTGTGGAATCGTAGTACGCGAGTTCGTACTCCAGTCGCGCTATTACGTTCACTTTCGGGCAAATACCCTTGGGAAAGGTATGAACCCCCTTATCCTCCCAGCTGTGGGTTAAATAGTACCACTACTGTTCTTCTAGGAGAATAGCATTGTCATTAAATAACCTACAAAGGTTGATATGCCATTAAACAAAGAAACCAAACCAAACCAAACCAAACCAACTTCACTGGAACCTCACCATCAGATGGCTTAGTTGTCATAACAGGACACTCGTTAGTAGGGGGTCATATCTCTCAGCAGAGATGCAGTCGGTGTATTCTACAGCCCCAGCCGACTAGGCTAAAAAGTTAATGAGTGAACATATTATTTATGAACTTTTCTAACAAAGTCTGTCAGTTTGTTTTCATCGCGGATTTTTCTGTCATAGAGCCACGTGTCTGGTACGCTCAGTGAGAATCAAACTTACAGCTGTAATATTTATCTGATAAACAATTTTGCTGGTCATTATACGACAGTTATACCCCTCTCTCTCTCTCTCGATATATATGTATATGTAAATATATGTGTGTGTGTGTGTGTGTGTTCTTACTTAAGTTATTAATCTCATTTAATGATCATCTTGTCTTTTAAATCTCTTTAAAATTATTTACATTGAAACAAGGAGACAATATCCAAGTGGTGTCTGTACCCACTCACACACGCAGACGGTAAGTCTCCTTTTTGTTAATATTATTATTTCCTTCACAGATTAAAAGAAATACTGGTCTATTATTTTTCCCGCCCATTCAATGTCCGCTTTTCTTTTTTTCGCCTTTGGTCTTCAGCGTACATTTTCATAATTTCATACAATAAATATCGCAAAGTCCATAGACAAAGAGTTTAGCGACTTTTGCATTTCTTTATTCTTTCTTTGTTCAATAAACGTTCTCTGACTTTTAAAAATAGTGCTGCTAAATATGTAAAACAGGTATTTGTGAATCTAACATAATAATCCTTCATTTGAAGAATTCTTTCTGCTTGTTCCTTATTCTTGTTTGTTTTTTTCTGAAGTACTCTTCTTCTTCTTCTTCTTCTTCTTCTTCTTCTTCTTCTTCTTCTTCTTCTTCTTCTTCTTCTTCTTCTTCTTCTTTTTTCTTCCACACTTTTACTTAAAACACTGAAATAAATACTGTGATATCATTTCTAAAAACAGTGAAGTTATACACAAAAATCTAAAGAAATTTACAATAAGACTAAATTAGTTTTATAAACCCTTTCTTTACAAGATATATTCTAACAAACTGATCTCTTCCCCAACCTATTTTACATTTTTTGTTTGTTTTTGTTTTATGATCATAATTCCCTACAAATAAACTCCTAATAAAAAAACAACAACAACAAATAACCAACTAATTATCTAAAGTTTATCATCAATTCCTAAGACGTCTCCTTTGAATTTCTTTTCAGATTTATTTTCTTTTACTTGATTCAGTATTAAATGACTGACGATGTGGATATTTCGTGAAACAAAACAAACAAAAACAAATGCTTATTAGCCTCAATGTGTTTATACTTTAGATATTAGCTCTGTACCTTTAAAACGGTCTGTGTGTTTCAATTTTAACAGTATCTATTTATCCAACCCCTCATCTATATGTAAGATGCAACAGAAAGTCAGATTTTAAAGCTCAACTGGTTTGATTTCAGAGTTTTCAATCTACTAAACCAGTTGCCATAACAAGGTTAAAGAGCCCATTCGGCCCTACAATTTACAAATAGCTATAGATAAAATAGTTGGATTCATACCTTTTCCTATGGTAATAGCATGATGTGAAATGCAAATAGCCTTGCCCAAGATTTGAACTCGGTTTGCCGATTTCATTTCCTACAATAATTACCGTTACATCACGAGAACCTTCAGTTTGAACGGTAATTCAAATGCGTGTAAAAACAGTTGCACTGAATAACTTTGTTCTTTTTATAGGGTGAATTAGCGAAAGATAGAAGTAGGTGTCTGGGAAATTAGAAAGAAAAAAAAAAGACCCCCCCCCATGTAACTAACATAGAATTGATAAAAGACAAGAAAACGTGCACGTGAGGAACGCGCATATCAACGCTGGAACTCTTACTCATTTTTTCTCGTTTGATCACATGTTTTGTTTGCGGCGAGATTAACGACTTCTCGAGAAGACTCACCATTTTGCATTTTTCGGGTTTTTTGTGTTTTTTTTTAAATTTTATTTTTTCTCTTGTGTTTATCCGTTTATTTTTTTTTTTTTATCTATTTATTTATTTATTCATTTAGTTTTGGTTGTGGGTTACAAAGTACGCAAGAAGAGGGAGAAAAACGAGCAAAAGGAGGGAAACCAAGTAGTAGATCTAAAAACGACTAGGTAAGCCTCGCTAAGGTGAGAAATGATTTCTGGTCTGGCCGTCTACCGGGAAGGAAGCACTTCCCGGCGGTACTAAACGCAAGGGAAGGGCAGACTCTGATGAAGTTTTTTTCCCGTAGGCGATAAACGGCGCCAGACGGCTTCTAGAGACTGCAAGGCGATCACACTGCGCATGCGCTCATCACCCCATGAGATATTAATCACAGGGGACCTTCTAAGTACAAGCCGATAAGAGATGAAGAGCCAGGCTTCGATTTCCTTCACTCTCTTATTACACTTCTTTTGCTTTCCAACACGATAGAACTCTCATTTGTTTCATTTAATTTTTGTATTCATATCTTTGAAAAAATTATCTTCCTTAAATATTCCGTTCTTTCTTTGCATTTTTGCTTAGTAATTTTACATTAAAAATATTGCAGTAACTGTTATGTATTTTAATGGAAAAGACAAAGCATAGTACCATAGTTCCTGGAGAAAAAATATAATCGCATTTGTTTGCATGATATAGACAACACGAATAGCTTTGGCATTAAATAAGCCACGAAATTTGCTCTGGCATTAAGCATCATCATCATCATCATCTTGTCGTGCCACCAGCAGGGATATATATCCCTGACCCTCCCTCGCCACTCCTCCCTATCGTTCATCGCTTCTGGCTGGTCCTCAGGGCTACATCCCGTATCCTCACTGAGCTGCTGTATGTATGTTCGAGCTGGTCGCCCTGCTTTTGCTCGGCCATGTGAGGGGGTCCGTAGGAGAACATCACTTATGAGCTCGTCCTTGCTTCTCCAGCAGTGTACTGCATGTCCGGTTCGTCAAGCTTTGATAGTTTTCGTGATGGGTGATAGGTGCCCGGACAGTTGCTGCTTTGTAGGGTGTTGCCTCCAGGACTTGTTCAATATTGCTCGCAGCATTCTTGTGTAGTTGCTAGATGTTCAAATTGATAGAGTTTGCAACAATATCATTTTTTTCTCTTTTTTTCAAAGAAAATTTATTGTCTTCCTCATGTAGACCAATGAAAAAATTTTGCCAATTTTGCATCACCTGTAATTTTTCTGCAAAGCATTTAACAGATGATAAATTTCATAATTATCGTTCTTTAGGAAAGATATCGAGATATCATCAAGTCATGCTGACAGCAAGAAGTTCCCTGACTATCTCCCCCGCCCCGCTCTCCCGTCATCTGTCCCTAGCATCTATTGTTCTTGGCAGGGCTTCTCGATAGCATCCAGTATTTGTATCGAGCTGATGTATACAAGTTCTTGCGTATCCATGTGAAGGAGTCCACAAGAGAACTTCGTTTCTGAGTTTGTCCTTACTTAGCAAGCAGTGATCGGCATGTCTTGTTCGTTTTACTTGGATCTTATGGCCAAATCAAAGAGTACCTCCAACATATCTTTGTGGTGTGATGCAGAATTGAAGGAATACAAGTTTCAAAGTATTTCCAAGAAAATTTCAAGTGTTATAATTCAGCACTTACCTTTCCTTCAATGAGAGTAAAAATATCAGATACTTCTGGTTCATAAATAATCTTTTCCTTTTTTTTTTTTGTGGAGAGTGTGTGATTTTTTCATACATGAATGTATTATAGAAAAATAATTTTCTCTCCTTTATGGTCTTTTATTTAGATTGGTTTGTTTATTTATTTTTTTTTGGTTAATGGCATATAAACCTTCATGTGCCTTTCAATGCCAAACTTATTCTTGTAGAACAACTGTAGCGTCTGTATTTAATCCATAGATTTGGTAAGAAAAGGGTTCATAACTTTCCAAAGCGTATTAATCCGAAAGTGAATGTAATATCGCGACTGGAGTTCGAACTCGTTTACAACAATCTTACAGTCTAGCACGTCAGCTACTACACCATGGAGTTTTCCCTCCTATAGCATCATTTGTATCTAAGGGTATAACTAAATGTGTTCTAATGTAAAAGATAGTATGTTTGCGCGTATTTTACATTCGTTCTCTCTATTAACGTACTTAGACTCTAAGTAGTTTGCCAGTCTTTAAGAATGGCAGAATCGACGCTTAAAAGAAATATTTATAAAGAAGAGAGAGAAAAAGAGGAGGAAGATATTAGACAAGGAAGGAAGAAAGCACTGATTTGATGTATGCTTAATGAGAGATATGATAATTGTCGGACATAAAAATTGACATTCAGTCATTCAAAAGGCCAAGTCAATTCAGATGTTTAGCTGATTACTTGGCTGCTTCTCGCCACTGATTCCTGTGTCAATCTTCTTAAAAAGAGGCGAAAAAATATCTAAAATGTTGAGCATCATTAATAACAGTTTGTAAAGCCGGCATTTCTAATTTGGAGAACGTGTGCACATTAAGCTAAACCTCAACTTGCCGCATTTTCATTCATGTAATAATGAACCCAAGGGGAGTCCCAGTGGTGTAATGGCAAAATTTTTGGACTATGCCATCGTAATGAACTCATTCGAACTCCAGCTGTGCTCCTGCAATCACTTTCTTACTAATACCCTTGAGATAGATATTGTGTCTCCAGGTATGGACTAAATAGTATCACTACTGTTCTTCAACAAGGATAACTTTGGAAGGTTGATATGCCATTAAACAAAGAAACCAAACCAAGCCAAAATTAACTCTTGCATTTTTGCAGGCATTTTTCGTAAGTTTTAAGTGCAAAGACATTTCTCAGCCATTTTTTTTATATCTCTTTGTATATACCCTAACTTCTCAAACATTTTACTGATCAACGTATATAATAAACTCATGTTATCTTGACATTTGGACGTGTCAGTGACATTTCTTAATAGTTATTGATCAGCTCTTGGGATACTGTTTGATCACTAGTGCTTGGCGAAACACGGGATTGTGCAAGTGCAACCTATGTCGATGGGACATTTTTCTTGTTTTCTAAACAGAAAATTCGTCACAAGATTTAGAGATTTGAAGACATTAAAAGAAATAAATGGTTCGTGTTTCGACTAATTGAACACTTGCTGGAGTAACTATAAAGAACGGCCGGGTGTGTCCTCGTGGTGTAATGGTTAAAGCGATGGACTGCGGAATCGTAATAAGCGATTTCGTACTCAAGTCGCGCAATTACGTTCACTTTCCGGCAAATACACTCGGGAAAGGTGTGAATCACCTTTATCCTCCGAGCAATTGGTTAAATTGTACCACTACTGTTATTCAAGGAAAATGGCTTTGGCATTAAATAACCTAAAAAGGTTGAGATGCCATTAAACAAAGAAACCTAACGAAACCAAACAAAGAATGCCAGGAGTAATATTGAAAAACAACTTAAAATTTAATTCCTTGTTAGATTGCATCTTACATAATATAACATAAACTTCGATACTTTTTAAACACATCTTCAATATGCAAATCTACCAAACACACACACACACACACACACATATATATATATATATATATATATATATATATCAGGGGTTCTTAAACTTTTTTCTTATAAGCAAACTGAATTTCTCTTCACCCCCAACTGAAATAATTGAATAATAAATTAAAAACTCAGCTAATTTACCGGTTTTTAATACAATTTACATGAAAAAAAGAATCAATACATTATGAATAGAAATGCTCCTTTAATTTTTCAATAGTGTTTTAATAGGAAGATTGGGTCTGATGGGCACTGAAGAGATTACGAATATTAAGTTGCTGGATTTTGAAAGGCTTCATTGATGACAAACCAATTTTTCACATAACAAACACAGAACAAATTATTTATATGCGGCTGTTATAAATCGAAGTTTCAGATATTTTTCGTACTGTTTCCGATATTTTTTCTTAGTCTCTCAGGATGCCACAAGAAGAGTCGATATTTATCAAATAATTTTCTTTTTTTCTAAAGATATAACCTATAATTAAAAAAAACAAAACATTGTTTGGAAATCAGTAATTTTATAATTGTTTCTTGATGTCTTCTTCCATGAAAATCTAATCATGCCCACACCTTTTTGATTCGAGCTAGCTCATTCATTCATTCATTGAAATGATCCGTATGTTTTAAACGGTCGTATGTGAATGACAAAGTAAGAAACACTGGCCATCACACCCAAATCAGGCATTCTGCTAGGTATACGATAATCTAAGAATTAGCCTATATGATCCAGCAATTTTTGTTCTGGTATGAATGGTTTGTTATAAGTGTTGGCTTTTATGGCATATAAACCCGTGTGGGTTATTTAATGCCAAATCCTTTTTATACGTATATCAAATATACATAATTCGAAAACATTTTGTAGATAACATTTTAAAATGAGCCTCAGTTCATTTTTTTGCATAGTTAACTCTTTTCAAGTATTTCTAACACGAATAATTCTAACTAATATAAATCATTTGTCTGCAGAGATAAGTGGTTTCAGGTATGGCAGTAACAGCTTAACAGCAGTTATTTCTTTGCTCACAGTTTAAATGTCAAACAGTTCTATTTGACCCATAGATAAGACCCTATCAGGAGCAACCACTTCGGGTCAAAGTGGGCCTAGGAGTTATGGCAATTAATAGGTTCTTTACAATCCCCACAGCACGAGGACTCGAACCTCAACATCAGATGTAGTTTAGTGTCATATCTAGGACAGAAATGCTGTTGGGGTATTCTACAACCCCAGCCAACTTGGCTTGTTTTAAAGAGATTTATCAATGCAAACTCATCAATTCGACCCCTGTGGACCTAAGTGCTTTTATTCACCCTGCCAAAATTGTATTCACTCCCAGGGGTCTACATGGACCAGTTTAAGAAGCCATAGTATGCAGAATAGAATACATACGTATTTTTGTAATAAGCAATAATAAAAACAAAGAAATCTGTTTTATTCTTTTCGTCGTGTGCCCCAGCATTGACATCCATCAGTTGTATTTGAACACACTTCAGCAGAAAATTAATGTTTTAAAATATCTCTTCAGGGCTAACTATCATTAAGGTTATTTTTAAGCAGAGCACAGCTGGTTTGAATTCGGAGTTTTTCCTTCTGGACTACTTGCTGTACCAAGGCCAAAGAACCCAGTCTGTCCCGCTTTTTAATCAAAGCTGAAGAGTGAAGAGTAGAATTTGAGATTTTACAAAGAGCATTAGCACAAAAGTAAAGCGAAAATGCCTCGGCAATAATTTGAAATTGTGTCTCTCAATCTCTTGTATTCAACTATTATCGTTCCGCCATAAATGACTCCATATTGTTTAAAATTTCTTCTTTTTTTAAAGATTCAATACAATTTGTCGTTTGCTCATCCTGTCAGCTGGGGCTGAATAATACGCCAACTGCCATTCTGCTGAGGGTTAAAACCCAAACCCCAGTGAGTATCCTGGGTATGATACAAAGCTGCATCAGATGGTGAGGTTCCAATTTTTAAGGAATATGGAGTATACCTCCATTGCCATTACGAATGTCAAATAGCAGTACTTGAAACCATTTAACTGTGTGCAAAGAAAAGGCAAATTTTAGATTGAATTATTAATTTTAAGTAGTGATATTGAAACCATTTAAATGTTCACCAACAATTCGTTCAAAAATGTAGTTACCTACAAACGATTCACTTACAAATTATATATATATATATATATATATATATATATATATATATATATATATATATATATATTCTTCAATCCAATAAATCCGGAGTCGGGAACAATTCCGTCAGGACAAATAAAGTATTCAAATTTCGAATATTTAAATATTCCTGTTAAAGAGCTCAATGTAAATAAATTCACAGAGCAAATAATATTATTTCAAGACAAAACCAATGTTCAGTCACATAAAGATAATAAATTTATTTCCATCCTCTTAAGAACATTGATATGAATAAAAAATTACAAAGGAATTTTAACAGGAATTTATCAGATCCAGGAAGTATTTTCTCTTTGGATCTGATGAAGTCCTCTTAAAATTCCATGGGAGCTTTTGAGTCATATCAATGCTCTTAACAGGATGGAAATAAATTTTTTATCCCGATGTAACTGAATATTGTTTTTTTCTTGAAATAATACATATATATATATATATATATATATATATATATATATATATATATATATATATAAGACATTTGGCTTTAGATACCCCACACGGGTTGATATGTCGTTAAGTCATAAACTATCAATCAACGAATCAAATTTGTCTTTGCTTCATTTCATTGCTCATAGCAATAAATATATTCTAGTTTTGACAAATATCTTCCAGTATTTCATTCCGTTCATTCCGATTCCAGTACTCATACATATATTTAAGTAACTTCATCTTTATATATATATATATATATATATATATATATATATATATATATTTGTGGGGGAGTGTAAGTATGCGAGTTGCTGTCTTTCTAAAGGATCTGGCGCCGTTAGTGAGGTCCCTCGAGAATAGTGAAGAACAAGTGCGCCTTTAAAAGTAGAATTTTTTTTTCAATCTATTTTTCTTATTTTCTTCCGACAAGAGGAACTCTCTGATAGCTTCAGCATTTTCTCCCGAAAGGACTTCTTAAGTAGACAGTTGGGTCTTAGAGCGACGTGTGGAAAAACGCTAGAGTTGCTTAGGCGTGTAACAGACCGATGGATGGCGACACCGTCCATCAGAAACGATAGGATATCTTCAAGGAAGAAAGAAAGCAGAGAAGATGGAATTGACAAGGAAAAAAGTTTCAAAAATAGAAGCAGACAGATTCGTAGAAAATCTGCGTTCGTATAAAGTACAATGTGACTTTATATATATATATATATATATATATATATATATATATATATATATATATATATCTTCTTTTATACAATACTGTACACCCGAACATTATATATATATATATATATATAGTGAATGTGTGGATATAAATAGTAAAATTTAAGAGCAACTTATTTTCCCTTGGTTATGTTTGGTTTCAACACAACTAAAATTTGAACTCAGTTATTACGATGTCAGTCCAGCACGTTAGCCATTACACAACGGGGAATCACCCGATTTTCATTTGAATCCCGAAAATTACTATATATACTCATGTAATAAACGAATTTTTACGATCAATTTTTCATCTAAAAAATGGGGGTCTTTCATTGCAGATGATATGGTTTTGAAACGTAGAAGATGATCTTATTTCTTGGCGTAAACTTGCCGTAACTTCGATTTAAAGTGTCTACGCATAGCGTATACCTATACGAAGACAATGTCATGTAATTTTATTCATAGTATGGAAGAAAAGATTTAAGAAGGGTCCCATAAGTTTACTTCAATATCAGTGGTGGATTTTAAGTATATTTGGAATATTGAAGTAAACACAGTAGGCTACATCAAAGGCTAAACCACATTACAATGTTGCATTGATTTTCATTGCATTATTGATATAAATTGATATATTAATGATGTAAATTGTATTATTATAGTTTAAAAGCATAAATGTTTGAATGTTTCCTTTCAATGTGATTGGATGTTGAAGTATTCTTTTAGGCTAGCTAAGCCAAAATTAATGGGTCGTTCATTATACGCAATATATGATTTAACCCCCCCCCCCACCTTTTTGTGGCTAAAAGATAGAGGTCGTTAATTACACGAAGTCATTCATTATTGCAGTATATACTGAATATATCGGCACTCGGTCCTAAGTTGACATCTCTTTCCTCGTTGAGAGAGGGAAAGACTAAAACTATGTCGGATTGGTGTGTTAAAAAACGTAATTTTTAAACGAAACTTTTTTTTAATAAAATAATGGAGCAGATGATCAAAACTTACTCTTATCTAGAAAGTGGATACAAGCATTTCATTTATATATGTAAGTTTTTGTATACCGCCTCAGAAACTTAACTATTTAACTATTCTATTCAAGCACCGAATAATTATTTTTAAAAAAGAGTCAATATGAAATAAAAATATCATACACTCTATGAATTTATATACTGAATATATTTCTATGAAGACTCATGAATATGCAGATTCAAACAGTTTATATATGTTGTTATGGTGTTTAATGAAAAACACGTGAAGTTATGAATTCAACTATTTTTCTTTTTTTTTTTTTTCAACTTAAAAAAGCCTGAACAAAAATCTTAAGTACATCTATGTTTCCTTTGAATTAAGCAAAAATAAATAAATAAGTAAAATAAATAAAAAATCAAAGATTGTTTATTTAATTTTCACTCATATTTATTTCTTTTTGCCTTAATTAAGTTTTACTTAGTTCTTATCTTGAAAACAAAACATTTTTAAAAAGTCAACATCTTTCATCATGGGATTCTATGGGACCAAGAAAGAATGTCGATAATATTCAGTCGATTCATTTTTGAGGTGAATGGAAATTGAATTTACTTAAAAGAGAAGAATTCTGTAAAAGGTGTAAGAAGTCGTGATGTTGATAATACTATTGTTATCTAATTAATTAATCAATTATTTTCTTAGATGATAATTATCTTACAATTTCGTTGGGGTTTGTCAATGCCTGTACAAGTAATTTTGGCTTCAAACTAAAACTCGTCACAAGATTTTGATTTTTCTCCTGCACTAACGAAGTAAACACTTCTAAGTATCGAAAACAAAAGCAAAATTTCTGAAATTTTGAGCAACAGTTATTAGCTTTTCTGAGTTCGTATTTGGTGAAACGTGGATTTAGCTATGAGCATAATTTAGAAAGCAAGCTTGGATATACTTTGAACATAGAACGCGCAAATTTGTGGCTCAAATCTATAATCTTGCAACCTTATACTTTTACAGGCGTTCCCGCCGGGTCGCTATTATTATGTTGACCACCTGATCCAAAGGGTGGGGTGCGTCCCCTCTTCCTGGCAATACTTGCAAGCAATATTTCTTGGCGCCTGAGGATACCCAAAAGGGGAATGCCGACGTGATTAAGCATTTTTTTTTTTTGTGACGGCCGTGCATGAGTCTCGATTGTGCGTGGTCTCTCAAAATGATAATGGCTTTGTGTTGAATCTGACCTGGTAGGAGGTCGGATGAATATGCTAATTGTCATCTCCTCAGTGCCCACCAAGCCTATTCTTCTCATTAAAAATAATTAAAGAATTACAAGTGCGTTAGCATTTATAGTTTATTGGTTCTTTTCACATGTGAATTTTATCAAACACATGTAAATTAGTAAAGTTTTTTGATTTGATATTCAATTTAGTTTGTTGAAAGATCGAATAAGTGATTGATTGTAACTGCATGTCACTCCGTCTAAGGTTATTTTATGCCTAGAAGTTCGAAAATCGCCTTTATTGTATTTTTATATTTACACATTTTGCGTTGTTTTTTTTTTTTTTTTTTTTTTTGCTCATGGTACGGATATATTTTAAACTGATCTATTTGACTTATTAATGACAAGGTACTACCACTCTGAGTCAGAGTGAATCTGAGACGAATGGCAGTTTAATGTCATACCCAGGACACTCCGTTTGAGTGGGTCTTACTCCTCTCCAAGGGATATAGTGATACAGTCAATGTTTTCCCAACCCTGCCTACCAGTAATCTATTTTGAATCGAATGGAAATTAAAATTGGTTAGATGAGGTGCATTAAATAAATATTTGAGAAACCCTGGTGTATACAATGTTAAAGATTCAATATGAGCAGCTATTTTTTTGTGTGTGGGTGTTAATATATGACTCAAAATTCCATTTAATACATTTCCTATATTTTGTAAAATAATTTATCTTGAAACCGAAAACATTAAAAAAAAGTCAACCTCTTTCATCATGCTATCTAGTGAGACTACGAAAAAATATCTGCAATATTCAATCAATCTATTTTGGTGAGTGAATGGAAATTAAATTTGGTTACAAGGGATCCATCAAGTAAAAAGTTTAAGTATCCCTTGAATAGACTATATAGAATATAGAAATTGCCACATAAGTATCTGACTATATAACAAGATGGATACTTTTATTTGGAATCTAATAGTTTAGCTAATATTGCCTTCACGAAGCTGCCAACCGATTAGTTCCACTAACATAGCAACGGATAACTTTGTGACCACCCTGTGCGTAAGTGAGCCTACTTGTTTTTGCTTCTAGTCTGTCTTTCTCTCTTCCTTTCTTAATGACTACCGACTGTATGTGGGCCACACTCTGCGATTGCCGACGTCTACAAAATATGTTATGTCTTATGAAACGTGATACCTCCGGGTACCAATTCTTACAAGCGGACATCAGAACAAGGCGACAAAGAGGTACAGCTTGTTGAATTATGATTATTAAAATTTAAAAGGAACTTGTTTTGGCTAAGTATGTGAAAACAGCTTTGTATAGAAGATTTATCATAAAGTAAGAGTAAGAGGGTGTGTCTTGAGATTAGTAGATAATTTAGTCCTTTCTACTTCGCGTTTCAAAACATAGAAACATTGGATATCTATCTATCTATCTATCTATAACGTACACACACATACAAACAGAAAGAAAACCGATAAGATATTGAAATAGGGAATGATGCAAAGAGTCTAGGAGAAAAAAGAAAGAATCAGATCCGAGTAACCCATTGGATTCCTTTAGAAATTATAGTCCCTGATTATATTGACGCTTCTATTCATAAAGTAGCGATTGATTGATTTTATGTGAATAGTTTGTTAGTAACATTATCTTTAAACAGGACAGAGCTCATTTATTTGAACACAGTTAAATGATTACAAGTATTACTGTTTAACACGAATAATTCTATTCAACACTATTCACTCAATTGAACACTGTTGAATACTACTGCTATTTAACACCAGTAATTCTATTTATAAAGCATTCATATCTAATTTATGTTAGATTATATGGTTTAATCACATATCAACTCTTATTCACCTAATGCCAAATCCTGTTTATATATATATATATATATATATATATGTGTGTGTGTGTGTGTGTGTGTGTGTGTGGGTGTGTGTGTGAGTGAGATTTGTAAGCTAATAGTTTGTAGGTAATTTTTTTGAACAGCTGTGATAATATTTAAGCCATACTTGGAAGATAAAAAGGTTCATACCTTTCCCAAGGTTATTAATCTGAAAGGTGCCTGTCGTGTAATGGTTATCGGCGACACGAGTTCAAGTCCTGGACGAGACTGATTGCATTTCACATAGCACTAATACCCTTGGGAAAGGTATGAATCCAGTTAAGTAAATAGTAGGGCAGACTTGGTTCTTAAGCCTTGGTGAGGCAACTAGTCTAGGAAAAGGAAAACTCTGAATTCAAACCTGTTAAACTCCGCTTAAAAATTGACCTTGGGTCATATCCTGCCCGAGCGGAGGGATTGGGTAAATATGAACAATCCGAAGGTGAACGTAATAGTGAGACTAAATTTCGAACTTGCTTACTTCAGTCTGCAGTCCAGCACACAAGCCACTACTCCAAAGGGACTCTCCCTGTATTTTTACTTACTGATTTTCAGTTATATGTATTTTGGTAATCGGATGATTTCAGTTTCTTTGTTTAATGGCATATCAAATTTCCTGTGTTATTTAATGTCAAAGCCATCCATATAAAAAAACAGGAGTGATACTATTTAACTCATTGCCGGGAGGATAAAGGGTCCATAACTTTCCCAAGGGTATTAGTCCTAAAGTGAACATAATAACACAACTGGAGTTCGAAGTCGTTTACTCCGAGGACGCTGTACAGCACTTTATCCATCATGCCCTTTGGTAATCGATAATATCTAATAATATCTGTTTTTATTGTAGAATATTCCTATAGAAATAATAAATCCTGATAGCTTTGATTTAGAAGAAAATTAACTTTTTATAAAAAAAAAAATTTGCGGTACACTTATTTATCTAAACTACTTTAATTTCTTTGCATTCTTGAAAACATAAGTTGCAGATAACCCAATCTGCAAAGATAGTTTTCAAAGTGATTTTTAATATGATGGAGATTAATGCTCGGACACATCATCTAGAACCTCAGTCGTTAACAAAGATAGATAGCTTTCGCTCCTGTACATAACCTCTCAACTAAGAAATTTATCAACCAAATGCCATATTATCAACGTGTTGGGTAGCGTTGTCTGAAGAAAATTTACAATAAATTCGTCTTTTACATATTTGCCAGATTTATATACAAATAGACCTAAAGAAAATTTGTCCTTAGAACTCAAATTTTATTTTTGTAGAGGTACGTTACAGCATTTTAGTGAATGTGTATTTTGTTAATTGTTAATATTAAGTAATATCAGTTTTTATGGTTGAACATTTCACTTGAAATACGACGTCCTGGTACTCTGGTGGTGTAATGGTTAGCACGCTAGACTTGCAAACTTACCCGAGTGGGTTCGAGTCTCATTGGGTGCCCCATTCATTCGGCTTTGTGCCACATTGAAGCAAAGAACTTTATAAATTACTACTATCTATCTTTGATTTAGAAGAAAATAAACTTTCTTTTTTTATAAAAAGTATTTGTGATTGGTTGTGTAATATCAAACATATCAAACACTGAAGGTTATTTAATGCCAAATCCTGTTTACATACATATATATCGTTATCCAGAGACAGAATGTTTCGTTGTATCACAACTCTTCAGCATGGCTAGACACGCGAGACGCTCCAAGCCGGGATCGACACCCGCTTAACTTTACGTCAGGCTGATGAAATACTCCTAGGCCAAGCCTACGATTCAATGTCAGTTCAGGAATTAACGCATATTTACTAGCTTTGTTTACATTTTGTGCTATCAGATACCGAAAGGCTCGATTCTTTAGAAGAGCTTTGCAATAGGCGATAATTCCTTTGCTAAAGTGATCAACCCCTTTCCCTGTTGGGGGGGAGCATATATACTGTCATCCACAGACAGACTGTTTCGTTGTATCACAACTCTACAGTGTGGCTAGACGCGTGAGACGCTCCAGGCCGGGATGATTTGTTAGCGAAGACTTTGTACAGAGTAATTTTTAAACCAGCTGGAAATCATTTGGTTGTACTCTGTTGAATGGTTTCAAGTATTCTTATCTAACACTATGAGTTTTATTTGCACGCAGATGAATTAGTTAGGGTATTGCTACATAATAGAAACATTTCAGTTTAGTTTCGGTTATTTGTTTGCACAACGTTAAATGGTTAAACAGTTCTATAAAAATCATAGATGGAACCCTAACAGGTATTCCCACTCTGAATCACAGTGAACTAGGAAGTAATGGCAGTGAAGCATTACTTCACATTCCCCAAAGCTCCAGGTCGCAAGTTCACCATCATATGCAGTTTACTGTCATATCTAGGACCCATCTATGATGCGTCTTACTCCTCTGCAGAGATGCAGTCATTACATTCTACAATCCCTGCCGCCTAGACTCGTACCGGTTAGGGAGCCATCTCAGAGTCAAATAGAACTATTAAAACATTTACTATAATATAACCATTTATCTGTGTACATACAAATGATTAATACAAGATTATATAGGAATAGAATCAATAATGTTGAATAGTCATGCATGAAACGAATTAAACGCGCAAATAATTGATGGAATTGAATTACTTCTATTAAATTGCAATACTTGAAATCATTTAACAGTGTGATGGTCAATGAGCTCAAGCTCATGTAAAGATAAAGTTATCAATAATCTATTCGCTTATGAATCTTATATATATATATATATATATATATATATATATATATATATATATATATATATATAAACAGAATTTAGCATTAAATCACTTGTGTAGATCTCCCCACTTAAGTGTTTGTCCTGAATAACTCACCTATCATACTGATATGTAATAATTACACACACCATCTTGTCATTTAATTCATTTTCTTCATTTTTTGACGAAACAGTTATGTCCCAAAATTAAGTCTTCAACTAGCTATAATTCGGCTATTGGCCATATTCCTAAATATTTCTCTCTTCTAATCACCTAGAATAAGCGGTGAACAATTCCGGTCAAGCAACTATATCTCCATTGAATTTTGATGAAGTACAACATTGCTTACCAAAAATAGCTGCCTTGTCGGGCCAGTTGAGTCAGACCATCATTTTAAAATCAGATTTTTCTTTTTTATGCAAATCCGTTTAAAAGAAACGACTGCTTATAGGGATCTATGAATTTATGCTCCTGACGTGATCCGTTGAAAGTGAATCTACTTTTTATATTTATGTCTATATAGTCGTTATTGAAAAGAAAATGCAATGCCCTGTCACCTGCTAAAATCATTAGAACGATCAGGTCTGATTAATTCTATCAGCTCATGAAACTCTTTTGGGAGTCACAAGACGGATGTTTGTGTCATAGGCACTAAGAAGCCAGTTTTTGAATGCCGAGGCTGTCAAATCGGAAAAATATCATAACTATAAAACTCATTAGAAGTAATGTGATATTCTTAATGCACTGCATCTTAGAAACAAATAAAGTAAAACAGATTTATCAAGTATATATATATATATATATATATATATATATATATATATATATATTGAGAGAGAGAGAGTGTGTGTGTGAGAGGCAGAGAGGTTTCAATTATTCACAGAGTATTGTCCATAAATATAAGTATTGACACCCTCGCCAATAATACCATACAAAGCAGACTCGTTAACCATAACATTTCTCGATGATTGCATTTCAATTTGTGTTAATACCCTTAAAAAGGGTTTGAATCCATCTGTTCTCTTCCTTCCCCCAGCAATGGATACATAGAGCAGAATGTTTTTTTTTTATCCTTGGCTACACAACCTGTTTTGGCCCAGTCGACTGGGGCTGCTGAATACACCGACTGTATCTCTGCAGTGGGTGTAACTCCAAACGAGTGTCCTAGATTTGACGCTGAACAATCTGATGGTGAGGCTCCACTAATGCTAGAGATTTAAGGAATGCTTGTACCCCTTCATTACAATTGCTGGTCCGGAGTAGGAACATCTAATTGGGCCCTATCTATGGGTCAAATAAAACTAAACAGTATGCTTATGCTAAGCTGAATTATTTGAAATAAAACTATTTTGATATTCAAATTGCGTACTTACGCTAAACTGAATTGTTTGAAATAGATCTATTTTTACATTTAACTGTGTGTAAATAAAAACTGTGCTGATGCTAAACTGAATTGTTTAAAATAGAACTGTTTATAAGTATAAAATGGATTTGGCATAGAATAACCTACAATGGTTGATATACCATAAAATGAAACCAAACCAAACCAAACTAAACCAGTTTAGTCTCTGCATTCAAACCAACTTTACTCTGCTTACAAAATTAACTTTGTGTCACATCCTGCCCATTGCGGAAGTGTTGCTTAGATACATTCATTACTCGAGGCAACCGGAAATATAACTTGTAAGAACGCATATCATATTTTGGTTTTTTAGCAAAAAGAAAAAGAGATGAAGATTTTGAGATATACTTTTGATAAAGATGACAAAACATATACACATTTTTACATAAATTTTTTCTCAAGTTTTCAGAATATTTTAATCTTCACTGACAACGTTCATTTAAACAAACATTATAGAGTATGTTATTCACCCTTTTTCGACCAAGCATTGTATCTACAATTAATATCGACATATTTTATTTCATCTTAATTTAAGTTGCTTCTTTATTGCAACTCACTCGGCCACTCTGTCTTTGAATATGCTGATCCATCCCTCAAAAGTGATATCTTCAGTATGACATTAAACTTCATATGATGGTGAGGCTCCAGTTCTGAAGATTTGAGGTAGTCTATAGTACCACTTCATTCCCGTTAATCCCAGGTACACTCTGAACCAGTGCGGTAGTACCTGCTAGAGCCCCATCTATGTGTTAAATAGTTCTCTTCAAAATTATCCTAATGCAATAGAAATACTTGATTCTATGTAATTGTAAATTTTTTTGTACTAAAAATAGTTACTTGAAACTATAATTGTCTATTGAAGATAATTATTAGGTACGTTAAACAATATAAACAACTACATTATTCTTATTAAATAGAAATAATTTGTTAGGTAGGAATACTTGAAACCATAAGATTTTAAAAAAATTATTTGTACTAGTGCCTTTCAATAATATTTTTTGAAAAATGTAGAATGAATTATTTTTTCAGAAATTAAAAATCAACTCAAAATATTAGTACGAAAAAAGTACTAGGAAATAATAATAATAATAATAATAATAATAATAATAATAATAATAATAATAATAATAATAATACAGTGAAAAACCATCGGCTAACGCTGATGTGAAAAGCTCTAATAATAATAATAATAATAATAACGATTGTGCCAGTTGTGATTGGTGCTTTAGGCACAATAACTAAAGGATTATTAAAAGGCCTGGAAGACTTGGAAATTGGCGGACGGGTAGAGACTATCCAAACGACAGCATTGATAAGAACGGCCAGAATCCTGAGACGAGTCCTGGAGACTTGAGGAGACTTGCTGTCACTCAAACTCCAGTGAAAAACCATCAGCTAACACTGATGTGAAAAACTCTAAAGGAGTAAATAATAATATCATCATCATCTATTCTCGACCAGACGACTGGACCTTATAATAAGCAAAAAAAAAAAAAAAAAAAAAAACGAACTTGCAGAATTGTGGATTTAGCTGTCCCGGCTAACCATAGAGTAAAATAAAAATAAAAGCTTGGGAATTTTTAAAAAACCGTGGAACATGAACGTGACGGTTTAACAAATTGTAGTTGGTACTTTTGGTACAGTCACTAAAGAACTGCTACAAGGACACTAGGACTTGGAAATAAGAGGACCAGTGGAGACCATTCAAACTACAGTATTATTGAGATCGGCTAGAATACAGAGGAGATGCCTGGAGACTTGAGGAGACTTGTTGTTACTCAGACTCCTGTAAAAGACCATCAGAAGGTTAAAATAGTATTCAAGATGAATTTTGAATAACTGGCTATTTCTCTGGGTACAACACAAAATTTTGCATGCTATGCTTGGCCGTTTTTATGCAAGGCCTCATACTGCAGCAAGAATAGTCGAAACCATCAGTCAATTTGTTTAGGAATAGCTGTTACGTTTTCCTTACTGTTCAGATTCGGACCCCGCCTCATTTTCACTTGTTTGGCCCCTCAAAGAATTTCGGCGTGGAATAATATTTTCATATGATGACAAAATGAAGAGCACCGTGAGCAAATGGTTAAAAATTCAGTCCAAAGTTTCTTATATTAAAGGAAAAAGGCATTGTTTTTCGGTGGGAAACATGTTAAAAAAATATATATACAAAAATTTTTCCAGTGTGAAATGCAAGCTATAATTTTGCAAAATTCACCTTATTTATGTAATGACCCACGTATTAAATTGGAATGCTTGATTTCATATTGTAAAGTAAAGTTGGTGACAGTATTCCAGGGTAACTAGAAGGCTCCCTTTTTAATAGCTACTACACCGATGTCTTGGGGAGGGCGCTACTCCTTTCCCTGGATTGCTCCACTTTACCCTTGATACGTATCTTATATTGCCGAGTGTTGAGCAAGGAGGTATCAAGTACTATTTTTAAAGTCTTTGGTATGATGCAACCTGGGATTGAACGTAGGTCTCCCGGACCATTGGCGAACACTCTACTCACTAACTGTATGTAAAAATAAAATCTCTCGCAAAAAACCTGCACAAAAATGTAAATAAAAAACTACAATAAACGCGATTCCCTAACTACAATGCAAAAATAGCCTAAGACAAGCTGATATGCCGTCAACATTGATCAGTCAAACAAGTAAGTGGCTCACGTGGGTCATCAACCTTAGATAGCAAGAAACTGTTCATATCAGAGATACAGCCCAGTTGGTAGAGAGAGTAGAATACGCTGATTACAAAGGGGTAAGATCTCCATTTAATGCGTTTCCTGGATATGACAATCAACTGAATCTGATGATGAGGCTCCAATCCTGGAGGTTTGGAAATGTGTAGACCCTTCATTGCCATTATTCCCAGGCCCACTCTGACTCGGAGTCTCACCAATGGGTCAAATATAACTGTTTAATCATTTACTATTCTTAAAACAATTTATATGGAATAAATAGAACTAATGGCATTTGATGGCAACATGAAACAATTTTACTGAGTGCAAATAAGACTATTAGTGTTAGAGAGCAATACTTGACACCATTTAGCAAACAAATGAGCCCTGAGTCGTGTAGAAATTGTTTTCTACAAGCTATTCGTTTCCAAAACATATATATTTGATAGAGAAGTATAATTACCAACAAGGGTTGATGTGCCGTAAAACACGACCAAGCTAACAACCCGGCTTGGGAGTAAAATAGGAATTAAATAAATAAAAGATGTTACCAATACTGTTAGTATAAAAATAATCACAAATATAACACCAAGCTTGATCGACGATAACATAGGTAAGTAAAGTTAGCGACCTAAGTCGAGGGTGGCCAGAAGGCTCTCTTTTCAATAGCTACTACACCGATGTGTTGGGAAGGGCGTTACTCCATTTCCAGGATTACTCTACTTTACCCTTGATACTCACCTTATAGTGCTGAGTGCTAAACAAGGCGGCATCAGTACCATTTTTTGAGTCTTTGGCATGACTGAGATTGAACCCCAGTCTCCCGGACCATTCGCGAACACTCTACTCATTAGGCAAATGGGCCGGTATGTAAGGTTGGTAAGTAAGTAAAGTTGGCAACCATAGTTGCCATTTCAATAGCTACCACGCTGATGTGTAGGAGAGGGCACTACTTCTTTCCCTGGATTGCTCCAATTTACCCTTGATACGTATCTTATAATGTTGAATGTTGAGCTAGGAGGTATCAAGTATCATTTTTTAAGTCTTTGGTATGACTCGACCTGGGATTAAACCCCGGTCTCCCGGACCATTGGTGAACACTTTACCCATATATATATATAAAATATATCAACTATTCAAAATATAAGTATAACTTGAAAATGGCAGAAAAATGTAATATATATATATATATATATATCAATTATCTTAAATATATCATTCATTTAAATAGAAAAGTGTAAACAACAAGTATTCTTCAACACTATAACAGACTTTAGATTATAGGTAATACAAATGTATAAATAATCTGTGCAATAAAAAATATAGTTATTTTGATGATAATAGAATTATATTGTCAATTATAAGCAATAGTGAAATAGGGATTCCCCAGGTTCTCTGGGTATACGTACCATTCGGTAGCAGCACAAATACCGACCGATCGAGTTTTGTTTTAATTAGTTTAATGCCCCGATCACCCTAGGCTTGCATTTATTAATACATATTCCAACCACCTGTCTGTTAGTATTTTTTAAACCGATCAAAACCAACGCTTCTTGTCTTTGAAAAAAGACATGACTACTTGATTTTCAATATGCCGGCACTTCGCTAAATGGTTAGATCACTGGACTGGAAACCACGTGTTACTGAACTTCATTTTTGTTAGCGAAATTGAAGGGACTTGAAATTGAATCAGAAATATGGAAATATTTGATTCTAGATCAACAGCGGCCATCGTTACTCAATCACCATCATACTTGAGTGATATGATTCTGGTGAAAAAATAATACAAAAAAAAAAAAAAAAAAAAATTGGAACAAGAGCTTGATAAAAGTATTTTGGCGTAACGGTTATCGTCATAGAAAATGTGAATCTTTGATCCAAGTTCAAAATCTGGTCGATGCTGTTCGCGTTTCACTTCACGCTTATCTTCTTAGAAAAGATATGAATCTATCTGTTCTCTCACCTCCATCTCTGAATAAGTATTTGGAGAAATTGAATTCTTTTAGTACAGCAACCAGTCTAGGAGGAGAAAAGCTCTGAATTCGAACCAGCAATACTCCAAATAAAAATGGACCTTGTGTCGTATCCTAACCGTGACGGTGAGGTTGGTTAAATACAAGAATGTTTGCTGTATGTACTTGTGCATAAGATTCTGTGTCTATGTTCACATTAGATTTATGGTCAGGAAATCATTCACTGTAGTAACGTTCTCAACAAGGATTTCTCTTTGTTTTGTACTTTTTTGTCTTTTTAGTTGGTGTGTGTGTGTGTGTGAGAGAGAGAGAGAGAGAGAGAGAGAGAGAGAGAGAGAGAGAGAGAGAGAGTATGTGTATGTGTGTGCATGTTTGTGAATGTATTTGTGTGTGTGTAAGTGTGTGTGCTTGAATTCATTTCAGCTTTGAAAAATAATTACTCAATAACCAATTTTTTCCCTCTCTCTTTTCCATTCGTCACATTTTCCTTGTATTTGCGGTCATTGCTTTTCGTTTGTTAAAAACTGTTTTCCCAGTCGGTTAGGGCTGTAGAATACACCGACTGCATCTCTGCAGAGAGGTAAGACTCCCCTAACATTTGTCGTTGATATTATACAAAACAATCTGATGGTGAGGTTCCAGTGATGCTGGAGCTTTGGGGAATGCGGAGCAGCCCTTCATTACCATCGCTCCCCGGTCTACTCTTGATATTAAATAACCTACAAAGGCTGATATGTCATAAAACCCAAACAACAACAAAAAAAAATGCTTCCATTGTTAATAATAAAGTATTTCCCATATTCTTAATTTTATTTTGTTTTTTGTTTTGTTTTTCTTTTCAAGATAATCATCATAGTTTTGATATAGCTTCCACCAATATTCAATAGCCAACACGCACTTAGTGTAACAGTTATTATCGTAGGAAATGAAATCGGTGGCCCGAGTTCAAATCCTGGACGAAACTGTTTAAGATTCCTTTCGGCTAATTCCCTTGAGAAAAACGTTAATCCATCTGTTCTTTCTCCCAGCTATAGATAAACAGTCGGTCAGATTAAGTTCTTAATCTTGGTTAGGCAACCTGTCTTTGAGTAGGAAAATTCTGAATTCAAAACATCTTCCCTCCACCTAAAAATCGACCTCATGTTATATCCTGCTCGTCGCGGAAGGGGTCGGATAAATGTGATAATATTGAAGACGCTACCACCACCAGCATCTTTTACTCTTCCTTTACCTCCAACAATAATTACTTGTCGACCATCAATCATAAAAGCAACGAAAAAATCGTATAATCAGCAAATGCAGCTAATTGGTTGAGAAAGTGTAGAAAAGCAAACATGACTGGGTACGAAATATGATCAATTGGATACTGTTCAAAAGATTTGAATTTAATCCTGCAAGCCATTAGTATATACATAAACAAGTTCTGCGGGAAAATGGAGGGTGGTTATATCATAGCCTGAAAAACAAATGGATTACCTAATCTAGGTCAGAAGATAGAATCTTTTCTTAGTTAACAAAAATATCTCTCAGATAATGGATGTCATTGTTACAGGATGAGAAAAACATCTCTAAGTATTTGGATCTTGAAGAGAAAATGGAATTTAAAAGAAAAATGTCTTAATCCATCATTATCGACATGCTTAGAACCGTTTTGAAGAACCTTGTGAACATAGATGCGTTAGAAACCTGAGAAATGACTGAAAATATATAATAGACAGTATAAATAAAATTAATTACAATACTAAGAAAACTGTTAGAATATTGATTAGACGTTCTTTTACATGAAAACCACCAATTGATAAGATAGTTTGTTGGTTGGGTTTTACGACATATCAGCCTTTGTTGGTTATTTAATACCAAATCCATTTTTATTCATAGAAAAAGTTCTATTACAAAAAGTTCAGTTTAGCATGAGTACACAGTTTAATTGTCAAAAACATTTCTATTTCAAGCAATTCAGTTTAGTCAAACAGTTCTATTTCAACTATTTAGTTTAGCGTAAGTACAGATTCATTGGTTAGTTGTGGTTTGTTGGGTTTTATGGCATATCAACCTTTGTAGGTTATTTAATACCAAATCCATTTTTATACATATAAACAGTTCTATTTCAAACAATTCTCTTTGGCATGAGTATGCACTTTAATTGTCAAAAACATTTCTATTTCAAGGTATTCAGTTTAGTCAAACAGTTCTAATTTTTAAAAAAATCAGTTTAGCATGAGTACACAGTTTAATTGTCAAAAGCATTTCTATTTCAAGCGATTCAGTTTAGTCAAACAGTTCTAATTCAGACAATTCGGTTTCGTATAATTGTCAAAAACATTTCTATTTCAAGGTATTCAGTTTAGTCAAACAGTTCTGATTAAAAAAAAAATCAGTTTAGCATGAGTACAGAGTTTAATTGTCAAAAGCATTTCTATTTCAAGCGATTCAGTTTTGTCAAATAGTTCTAATTCAGACAATTCGGTTTAGTATAAGTACTGATTTTTCATTTAATGTCAAAACAGTTCTACTTCAAACAATTCGGTTTT
This sequence comes from Sepioteuthis lessoniana, assembly GCA_963585895.1. Classification (NCBI taxonomy): domain Eukaryota; kingdom Metazoa; phylum Mollusca; class Cephalopoda; order Myopsida; family Loliginidae; genus Sepioteuthis; species Sepioteuthis lessoniana. The sequence continues at coordinate 27,619 of CAUZXS010003131.1, forward strand.
GCATTAATACAGTTTCAATGTCAAAAACAGTTCTATATCAATAATTCAGTTTTGCACAAGTACACAGATTAGTTATATTTAACTCATAGATAGGTCCCACCTAGTGCTACCTTTACCGGCCACAGTAGACCTGGGAGCGATGGCAATGAAGAGCTGCTCCACATTCCCTAAAGCTCCTGCATCACTGGAACTTCACCATCTGATTGTTTTGTGTCATTTCCGGGACACTCGTTGGGGGAGTCTCACCCCTTTGCAGAGGTGCAGTCGGTATATTCTACAGCCCCAATTTATAAGAGTGTGAAGACTAATATAATATTGAAATAATAAGATCGTTTACTTGGAATTCGAAAATAAAAACATTATTTGACATTTAACCGCATTGTAGAACAAAATTCTTGTAAAATTCTTCTATAATTTAGCATTTATTTTTTTTTTACATCTTTTTAGTTTCTATATATGTCTTATATTTCAGCTCCCTTTCTTCCTTCCACCTTTTCTTCTTCTTTACCACCCTCTAGGCTAGGGCTGTAGAATGGTAAGATCTCCCCTCCCCTATGAATGTCCTTTGTATGACACAAAACTGCATCTGATGGAGATGATCCACTCTAAGAGCTTTGGGTTATGTGGAGCAGTCCTTCATTGCCATCACTCACAGGCCCACTTTGACCCGGAGTGGTAGTATCTGTTAAAGTTCCATCTATGGGTCATTTAGAATTTTTCTATTATTTACCAAAAGTTATTATTTGTAGTAGTTATTTCAAACTAAGCAACTGTATGTAAATTGTTTTTATAACAAAAATACCTGATGAATAGAATAACTTATGTCAAAGAGCAAGACTTGTGCAAACAAATAAGCTTAAACAACTCGTTTAAAATGAAATTACCAACCAACTATTTGCTTACAATATATATATATATATATATATATATATATATGTAGTGTAACCCGGATATAAGAGAGTTGTAAAGATTGGAAATATCTCTTATATTCGGGTTTCTCTTATATCAGGTTTTTGTCATTTTTTTAGGTAAAATCTCTCTTATATCCGGGTTACATTGTATATATATATATATATATATATATGTGTGTGTGTGTGTGTGTGTGTGTTTGTGTGTGTGTAGAGTGTTTACCAATGGCCTGGGAGATCAGAGTTCAATCCCAGGTTGAGTCATATGAAAGACACAAAAAATGTTACTTGATGCCGCCTTGCTTAGCAGTCAGCATTATAAGGTGTGGATCAAGGGTAAAGTGGTGCAATCTAGGGAAAAGAGTTGCGCCCTCCCCTACACCTCGCTGTAGAAGCTATTTAAAAGAGAGCCTTCGAGTCGCTAACTTTACTTTTTTACTTTATATATATATATATATATATATATATATATATATATTAACAGAATTTAGCATAAAGTAACCCATAAGGGTTGAGATGCTATAAAATGCAAACTAACCATTTTTTTTCAATGCCTTTCCACTCTTTTCCTATATTTTCTTTTCTGACTCTTGGGACAGTCCATGAGGCGTAGTGGTAAATCTGTTTACACTGCGACATCGTAGTGAGCGAGTTCGAACTCCCGTCGCGCTATTACGTTCGCTGTCGGACTAATACTCTAAGGAAAGGGATGAACCCATTTATCCCTTCAAATATGGCTTTGGTATTAAATAACCCAGGAAGGTTGATATGCCATTAAACAAAGAAACTAAACCATTTCTTTCTTTCTCTTGTCTTATTCAACATCTGCATCCTTTTTCTCTCACTTCGTTTTTCTGTGTTCCTTTCTTTCTTCTCCCCAGCTTTCTTCCTCCCAGTCTTCCTTCCTTCTTTCTTTCCCTCCTTTATTTTATTTAAATTTCTTTTGCCACTTTTCTATATTTCCTCTTTTTACACTAGTTTTCGTATTTTCTTTTCTTCGTTTTCACTCTCTCTCTCTCTCTCTCTCTCTCTCTCTCTCTCTCTCTCTCTCTCTCTCTTTCAACTTTTCTTCCTAACTTCCTTCCTTCCATCTTTCTGATTCTTAAAAAATTTCTCTTTTCACTTCCTTTTTTTCGTTATAGCTTTTTTCTTTTTTCTTTCTTTCTTTTTTTTTTTGTCTAACTAGTTTTTCTTTTTCTTTTGTCTTCATTCCTTTTTTCTCTCTTTCTCTTTCCGTATTCTACCTTTCTTCTTTCCTTCCCTCGTTTTGCTTGTCTCAAATCTGAAGAAATCTGTTAAATCCATTATTCTATTCTCTACGGAAAAATATCTATGTCTCACATCCTTTGAAGCCGATACTTCTTCTGAGCGAGTAGATCCATCTTAAACCGCTAAACTTGCCTCGTAAGAATAATTATATTTTACTATAGGCAGAACGAAAGAGCCATTCTTCACCTCCATCTTCATGTAGGGGGCGAAGGTCAGCGCCGAATCCGGGACTAATCTGCTGGGTGCTCTTATTCTACCACCCCCATATCCACCTAATACCCCGAATACCCTAATTTTTGTCACCTTTCAATCATTGTAGTCCCCCAGTGATCGCTCATGTAGAACTCGTTAACACGAGAACTGAAAAATCTGGGCCGAAGACCTAGTTTCGCTAAATCTATTCAAAATGCTAAAAGTTCTGAGATAAAAAAACAACAACTTTTTGTCACAATTTATTTATGTATCCCCTGCAGAGGTATGTCCTGCGTATGATTCAAACTTGCATTGGATGGTAAGGCACCAGTTTTAGAGATCTGAGGGGAGTGAAATCCTTCTTTATTGTCATTACTGATCCGGAGTTGTAGTACCTGTTAGGGTAAATAGATCACTTTAAAAATTATTCAGATTTTATAGGAATACTTGATGCCAGATAAATGTAAATTGTTTTTTTTTTATTAAGAACAGTAACTAGAAGCTATAATTGTTTACTATGGATTATCATTAATAACTTGAAACCGTGCAAACAAATGACTATCATAAAATAGAAATAATTACTAGAAACCATAAAATTATTTCTATTAGATAGAAATTTAATACCATAAAACTGTGAATGAATTATTTGTATTCTACAGAAATTGTTAATATCACATAACTACCTGTAAAAAACACTTAAGATACAATTACATGAAATATTTAATATATATGTTATGAAAGCGATTTCCGAGTCTCTTGACCATGAAATAAACCTTGATGGGTTGACAAGCCGTTGAAATAAATTGATCAATAAATCAATGAATAATTTATTTACATCTGCCCCCACAAAAAAAACAACAACATAAAACAAGACAAAAACCCCATGAATTTTACGAACTTCATAAATTTTTCTGGTTATTTTATACTTCAGCTTCAAATTATTGTTTACTTTCAAGTTTACAACAATTAGAGAAAAAAATGAACCTTTTTTAAAAACTAAAAAATGAAAAAAAAATGTAATCCTTATAACATGAGCCAGTGGTATAGTGCATATATATATATATATATATATTTGATTGAACGTTAATTCATATAAAATCTGGTATTATCCATGCTGGTGACTTAAAATATTGCAAATGTTTACGATGACCAAGTGAAGAACAAAATGTTATAAAATATGGCCGGAAGGAGGTTAAGCACAACTTCGGGCTGATTTAAAGACATCCAGTTTTTGTTTGAATTCAAAGTTTATCCTTCTACTTTGGCCACACACACACACACACACACACACACACACACACACACACACACATATATATATGCAATATTTTACTCAGATTTATTTTCATTTCCCGACAATTTTTACCAACCGAGAAACCTTGGCAATATTTCAAATCACCAGCATATATATATATATATATATATATATATATATATATATATATACATACATACATATATATATATATATATATATATATATATATATATATATATATATATATATATATATATATAAACAGACGTCCTGGATTCCGATCGAGAAATTCCTATTTCTACATCACTATTGCCTAACTTATAGCCAATAAAAATGTTGATAACAGATTGCAGTATTTTATATTTTTGACGACTTTTTTAGCCACGAGCCAAACGTATGTAGGAGTTGGTGTAAGAGCATGGGGAGATCTTTGTGTTTTAATGGTCAACACAAAATAACCAAGAAATATCATTATAATGGCACAAGATAGCGATTTCTTTTGGCATGTGCACAACGGTTAGTTTTATTCTAATGACTTCCTCAATTTAGGTTTAACTCCCTTTGTTTACCATTTATAAATAGAAAGTCTTTTGTTTTTACAATACTATTAATATATGTATGCATTTGTTTATTTGCTGTGTTTTCTTTCATTTAAATTTGCAAATGAAAGCGCTAAAAATGTCTAAAATTCAAATTTAAATACAATCTTTAACAATTAAGTAAAAAATATTCTATTGAAACTTTTTTGAACGAAAGTTTATCTAATCATTCAATAGAATGTTGGATTTTGAAATACATATTTCAAAGTCTTAATTAAATTTCCGTACTTCCAACTTCAACTCTTACTCGGAGGGGTAGTACCAGTTAGAGTCCAATCTTTTTGCTGGGAAGAGTCTCTGTGGCGTTGTGGCTAAAGTACTGAATTGTGACTCAGTAGCAAACAAGTTTGAAATCCACTTGTGCTATTACGTACATTTCTAAACAAACACCCATGGGAAAGGTATGGACCTCCAAATACCCCAACTATGGGTTGAATAGTCCTACTGTTCATCTACGAGGATGATTGTAGCATTAAATAACCTGTGAAGGTTAATATTCCATTTAAAATAGAAACTAAACCAAACTTAACCCATTTACGTATAATAGAGATCTGTTTAAAAAATTCGTACTTGCTAGCAAAAAGAAAAAAAGAAGAAAAATGAAGAAATTACCCACAAAAATGTAAATATGAACGTGATTTCCTAATATCTATGC
>CAUZXS010003132.1:0-32500 GCA_963585895.1 Sepioteuthis lessoniana
ATTCTAGCTGGTCGTCCGGCCTTTGCTCATCCATGTGAAGGAGTCCACTGAGTATATCACTTATGAGTTCGTCTCCACTTCTCCAGCTGTGTCCTGCATGTCTGGTGAGTCTAATTTGGATAGTTTTTGTAATGGGTGGTAGGTGGCCGTACAGCTGCTGTTTTGTGCGGTGTTGCCTCCAGGACATATTCAATATTGCTCGCAGCATTCTCGTGTAATTGCCACTGCTTGGAAAAAACTGCGTTTTATTTTATCAGTAAGGTCTAACTTCCCTATGACCGATAGGCTATCGATGGCTATCCATGCCTTTGCTAGTCGCGTGTTGATGTCTGTCTAGGTTGCTGAGATACTGCTTCCTTGGTATGTGAACTTCTCCACTACCGTTTAGTGTGATGAAGGGATGCATCCTCCCCTTCCCTAAAAAGGGTGACCTCGAATTAGCCAAGAACTACCGAGGTATGACACTTACATCCATAGCAGCCAAAATTTACAATGCCCTACTACGATACCGCATAGAACCCAAAATTGACAACATTCTTAGGAAAAACCAAAGTGGCTTCTGAAGAAATAGATCTACGACCTCACAAATATTGACCATCCGTAGAATCCTTGAAGGCGTACGGGCAAAAATCCAACAGCCAACATTACTATTTGTCGACTTTACCAAAGCCTTCGATTCCATACACAGAGGGAAGATGGAACAAATCCTACTAGCATACGGCATACCAAAAGAAACCGTAGCAGCAATAAAGATTCTCTATAGAAACACTAAAGTGAAAGTACGTTCACCGGATGGAGACACAGAACACTTAGACATTGTAGCAGGAGTACAACAAGGGGACACGCTAGCCCCATACCTCATTGTCATCTGTCTATACTACGTGCTGAGAACATTGACTGATAAAATCAGAGAAAACGGCTTCGAGCTGACAAAGAAAAGAAGTAGAAGGTTCCCCGCAAAAAGAATTACCGACGCCGACTTTGCCGATGACAATGCGATTCCGGCAAATACAACCAACCAGGCTGAAACACTGCTGCATTGTTTGGAACGAGCCGCCGCAGGCATTGGCCTCCATGTCAATGCACACAAAACGGAATATATGCGCTATAATCAAAGAGGCGACATTTCCACACTAGACGGAACCTCTCTGAAACTAGTAGACAAATTCACCTACCTAGGAAGCAGCGTCTCATCAACCGAAAAGGGCATTGACACACGGCTAACGAAGGCATGGATAGCTATCGATAAGCTATCGATCATATGGAAATAAGACTTGACCGATAAAATTAAACGCAGTTTCTTCCTGGCAGCGATCGTATCGATACTGCTATATGGATGCACTACTTGGACGCTAACTAAACGGCTGGAGAAAAAGCTAGACGGCAATTACACAAGAATGCTGCGAGCAATATTGAACAAGTCCTGGCGGCAACACCCCACAAGGCACCAACTATACGGCCACCTGCCTCCCATCACGAAAACTATCCAAATTAGACGAGCCAGACATGCAGGACACTGGTGGAGAAGCAGTGACGAGCACATCAGTGATGTACTTCTATAGGACGACCAGCTCGAACATATATACAGCAGCTATGTGAGGATACGGATGTAGCCCTGAAGACCTGCCAGAGGCGATGAACGGTTGGGAGAAGTGGCGAGAGAGGGTCAGGGATATCCGTGCTAGCGGCACGACATGATGATGATGATGATGAACGTTTAGTGTGGAGATGTCGCCTCTTTGATCAAAGCACATTTATTCCGTTTTGTCTGCGTTGACATGGAGGCCTAAGCCGGCAACTGCTCGTTCCAGACTATGTAGCAGGGTTTCGATTTGGGGTATTTGCCGAAGCGCTATGTCACTGGTGTTGTCCGCGTCCGTAATTGTTTATGCAGGGTATCTTCTGCTTCTTTCGTATGTCACAACAGTATAAATATTGATAAGATTTAATTCTATTAGAATTTGAAAGTTTTGTTCAACAGTATTTCCTTGGATATCGTCACTCTGTAATGAGAGCACTAAATCGAACGATATCGCTTTCGTAAAAAATTATGATGTGGTTTCACGGTGTAAAGATGAACACTTTGATCCGGATTGGTACCTCCTGAGAGGGTCCTATATATGGGTTAAATACAACTTTTTGACATTTAAACTGCGCAAACAAATGATTTACGTTAAATCGAATTGTCAGAAAGAGAACAGTTTGAACATTTAATTGTGAGTAAACAAATGACTAAAATTTAATTGAATTGTTAGTGATACATAGCAATACTCAGAACTATTTAACTGCTTGGTTTCTTTGTTTAATGGCATATCAACCTTTGTAAGTTATTTAATGCCAAAGCTATTCTCTTAGAGGAACAGTAGTGGTACTATTTAACCCATAGCTTGGAGGATAAGGGGGTTCATACCTTTCCCAAGGGTATTTGCCCAAAAGTAAACGTAATAGTGCGACTGGGGTACGAACTCGCTTACTACGATTCCGCACTCCATCGCTTTAACCATTACACCACGAGGACACCCCCTATATAACTGTGTTCAAACGAATGAGTAATGGTGAACAGAATTGTTTAATAACAATTCTTGAAATTCTTCAACTGTGTATCTAAATTGAATCATCGCTTTTGCATAGCAGTATTTTAGACATTTGCCTGCGTGTTCAATTGAATAATTAATGTTAAATAGCAATACTTGTAACCACTTCACTATCTGCAAACAAACATTATTACTACTGTTAGATGGCATTAATGAAAACCATTTAACTATATACAATCGATAGCAATACCAGTGTGCAAACAAATTAGTTTTAACTCATTTTGAAATGAAGTGACTGAGAAACTCATGAATTACATATCATGTGTATCTATGTGTAGGGTGTTGCCGCCAGTACTTATTCAATATTGCTCGCAGAATTCTTGTGTAATTGCTGTCTAGCTTCTCCAGCCGTTTAGTTAGCGTCCAAGTAGTGCATTCATACAGCAGTATCGATACGACCTCTGCCTGGAAGAAACTGCGTTTCATTTTATCAGTCAGGTCTTATTTCCATATGATCGATAGCTTATCGATAGCTGTCCATGCCTTCGTTAGCCGCGTGTCGATGTCTTTTTCGGTTGATGAGACACTGCTTCCTAGGCAGGTGAATTTGTCTACTAGTTTCAGAGATATCCCGTCTAGTGTGGTGATGTCACCTGTTTGATTATAGCACATATATTCCGTTTTGTGTGCATTAACATGGAGGCCAATGCCTGCAGCAGCTCGTTCCGAACTATGCAGTAGTGTTTCGGCTTGGTTGGGTGTATTTGCCAGTATCGCTATGTCATCGGTAATTGTTTTTGCAGGGTGCCTTCTGCTTCTTTTCTTTGTCATCTCGGAGCTGTTTTCTCTGATTTTATCAATCGATGTTCTAAGCACGTAATCTAGACAGATGATAAAGAGGTATGGAGGTAGCGTGTCTCCTTAACACCCCACAAGGCACCAACTATACGGCCACCTACCTCCCATCACAAAAAACTATCAAAGTTAGACGGACTAGATAAGCAGGACACAGCTAGAGAAGCAGGGACGAGCTCATAAGTGATGTACTCCTATGGACCCCCACGTATAGCCGAGCAAAGCAGGATGACCATACATTCAGCAGCTATGTGAGGATACGGGATGTAGCCCTGAAGACCTACCAGAGGCGATGAACGATAGGGAGAAGTGGCGAGAGAGGGTCAGGGATATCCGTGCTAGCGGGACGACATGATGATGATGATGATGATATCTCTGTGTGCAAAAAGATGTCTGATATTCAATTGTGACTGATATACAGCAATAACTGAAGCCGTTTATCTGTGTGCAAACAAATGATTAATATTAAATAGAATTATTTGTATTAGATAGAAATGACTGAAACCATTTAACTGCTAGCAAAAAAAAAAAAAAAAAAGGTCCAGCTCGTTTAAATATGTTAAGTACAAATGCATTAATGATGTTTGTTCTTTAGTTATAATCACCTACACATTCAGAAATAGATAAAGAATCTTTCCTGACAATAATGTAGAACATAAGATACACAAACGACTAACATCCGGTAAAAAAAAAAAAAAACGCGCTGCGCATGCACTTTCATATACACATGTACTATATACCACTCACACACACACACACACACACACAATAAAACGCTATTACAACCCACAGACACACATATACGCACACACATACACGTTCACATACGAATACTTACAATCACACGTAAAGATTCCTACAAAATCTCAACAGTTTTTTTCGATTTTCGATTCATTTTATTTTGTTAATTACCTGATGATTGTTCTTTGGTAAAAACTCCTTGAAACCCAGAGTGTCACAGACTAAATTCCATGGCATTAAAATATATATATATCTAATATATATTTATTCATTAATTATTATTATTATTATTATATAATAGCTCTCTCCTAGATATTGAGCACTCTCCATATTATATTGCTCTTGGTTCGCCACAAACTCACAAAATGATTTAGTGACAACCAACAGTGTTATAATATATATATATATATATATATATATGTGTGTGTGTGTGTGTGTGTGTGTGTTTAAGATATATTTGTAAATAGGAGTTGTTACTTAAGAATCTACAATGGTTGATATGCCATTAAACACGAACAAAATGACAAACAAACGATCGATCCAACATGCAAGCTACTAATGCTATAAGCATATACATGTGGAGAAATGGTAAATGTCGGTAAATCTGACATGATAAAAATAAGTGGAAAAGTAGATAAATCAATTTATTACAAGTTTAGTTGTAATATTTCGTCCTTTATTCACGTCTGAAGAAGTTCTTCCTTGAATAAAAAACGAAATATTACCATTAAACCCGTTGTAATTGTTTGATTTACCCCTTTTTCCTCTAATTCTTATCATATATACATATATATATATACATATGTGTGTGTTTGTGTATGTGTGTGTAATATAATGCAAATTGAATATTGTATTAACGCTATATCACACGCCATTTCCAAGGGCTGACACACTGACTGTAAACACTAACTGGAACGTTACAGCACCTAGATAACTAGTCAGACAACGACGATATGCTGATTATCAGCACAATTGCGTGATAGATCGTGAATTCATAGAATATACTCCCTAAAGTGAAAGATTTGTCTGTTTCATGTATGACTGATGTAATTCTGATTTTAGAGAAAAATTACCTTTCACATACCTAACTGAGAAATGACAGTTTGATGAGATATTATTGTAGTTTATTGATTATGCTCACACTGGAATTGTTACTGTACTCATATGCCCCATTTTTGGCCGACAAGTAGTCAACTGTATAGCTGCGTATCGACCTGTACAGCAGGTATGTGTCAAAACCCGCATTTTGAGCAAAAAATCTTGTGGTCGACTTGTAATTATATATTAATAATTAATTAATTTCAGTAAATAGCTTATTTATGTTCAAAGTAAAGAATAAAAAGTAAAGTTGGCGACCGTAGCCGAGGGTGACCCGAAGGCCCCCTTTTCGATAGCTACAACATGAAGGTGTAGAAGAGGGAGCTACTCCTTTCCCTGGATTGTTCCACTTTACCCTTGATCCGAACTTTATAATGCTGAGTGTAAAGCAAGGAGGCATCGAGTTCCATTTTTTGAGTCTTTGGTATGACTCGATCTGGGATTGAACCCAGGTCTCCCGGGCCATTGACGATCAACAGAATATCAGCACGGTATGTATATAGTCATTTGAAGCAAATAAGACATCTGTAATTAGTATATCAATAATTGATTAATTTTAACAGCATGTCAACCCATCTGGGGTTACTTTATGCTTAAAAATCCGTTCATTGTACATTTATATTTGTTTCTGGTGAAGTTGTTTCTTAAGAGTTTTTTTTTGTTTGTTTGTTTTTAGCTCATGGTCCAATCGAATACAACCATTTTTTAAACACATCTATTTTACCCAGAGTTAGGCTTTTGATAGTTGCTATGACTCCGTTTTTGATTGGTTGGTTGGTTTCTTTGTTTAATGGCATATCAACCTTTTTTGGTTATTTAATGCCAAAGCCATTCTCCTAAAAGAACAGTCGTGGTACTATTTAACCCATAGCTGGGAGGATAAGGGGGTTCATACCTTTCCCAAGAGTATTTGCTCGAAAGTGAACGTAATAGCGCGACTGGAGTACGAACTCGCTTACTACGATTCCGCAGTCCATCGCCTTAACCATTACACCACGAGGACACCCCCTTCGTTTCTGAGTAGACGTGGGAGTAATGGTCTGACCCATCTGAAGGCAGTATTAATAGAAGCAATTCTTACGAGTATTCTTCTTTTATTTTACACAACCCCTTCCGCTAAAAGTAGGATGTGACAACAGGTCAATTTTAAAGAGGAGTAAAGTTGTTTTAAATTCGGAATTTTGTCGAGTATTTTAAACTCGAGTCACTGATTCATGTGTTACCACTGTTTGTTTGTTTGTTTGTATTTTATTGCATATCAGCCTTTGTAGGTTATTTAATGCCAAATTCGTTTTATCCTATTTACCAACCCCTCCGCTCGGGCAGGATATGACACAAAGTTATTTTTTAAGCGGAGTTTAACAGGTTTCAATTCAGAGTTTTCCTTCTCCTAGACTATTTGCCTCACCAAGGATGAAGAACCAGTCTGCCTCACTATTTACCCATAGTTGGAGGGGGAATAATTGGATTCATACCTTTCCCAAGGGTATTAGTGCTATGTGAAATGCAATCAGTCTCGACCAGGATTTGAACTCGTGTCACCGTGTCCATTTCCAAATTCGTTTTATACAAATAAACAGTTTTATTTCAAACAATTCGGTTTAGCATAATTACACAGTTTAATCGTCAAAAACATTTCTATTTCTAGCTAATCAATTTAGTCAGACAGTTCTAATGCAAACACTTCACTTTAGTATAAGTAAGTTTTTGTTTACTAAAAAGTTAAATGTGAAAACATTTCTTTTTCAAACAATTCAGTTGAGCGTAAGTACAGTTTCAATGACAAAAACAGTTCCGTTTCAAACAATTCAGATAAGTATACAAAAACAGTTCCATTTAAAACAATTCAGTTTAGCATAAGTATGCAATATAGATGTCAAAATAGTTATATTTCAAGCAATTCGTAGTTTAGTTCTTTTTAACCCATAGACCCATTAGTACGTAGTATAGTTTTATTTGACCCATAATGGTAGCATCCTATCAGGTGCTACCACTCCGGGCCAGAGTAGACCTGGGAGCAATGGCGATGAAGAGGTACTCTGCATTCCCCATAGCTTCATCATTACTGGAACCTCACCATCAGATTATTTAGTGTCATATCCAAAACACCCGTTGGTGGTGTTGGGGGTCTTACCCCTCAGCAGAGATGCAATCCGTGTATTCTGCGTTGTATTTTCGAGATGAATGACACACAGAGAGGAATGATTGCTTTATATATTTATTTAGCACCAGTATCTGGTGTTAACAGATACATACACCCCCCCCACAAAAAACACAGTACAATAAGTTAAAAACAATGAACAAGAAAACTTACACAAAATAGAGGTGGGTCAAAATACTGTCTTGCCAAACAAAGTAAGACAAATCCGAATATTAATCAACCTAATATCGACTTATTAACTAACTGTTGAAGTCGTTAATAATGGCTTACTCAAGGCTATGAGCTAGTCCATCTTATAGAAAGGGTGCTAGCTACTCTACAGCACACTGCTTTTATGTCTTGAACCTACATATATGCAGAGATTAAGTTTCATGGACGTGGTTTCTCACATTTCAGTCACAGAACCCTATATTTAGACAGGTCTAAAATCTACTTTTGTTACCGAAAACCATACCAGGGGTTGCATTTTGGAGTGGATAATTTTGATAAAACAGAATTAAGATATTTCTTCGAGACCCCATAGCTATTTTTCTGCTAAACAAATTAGTTACCCGCTAAAGTGAAATACTTATGCTAAAGCCGATTGATAAGACTCTCAGCATCGAGCGCGCTTGGTGCACAGTGAGATTTAAAAAGTTTTTTTTTCTTAAAGATATTTACTGTTCTCTCGGGTGGAGTCTCACCGCGGCCATGAGGACGACCTGCTGTGAGGTGGGTATGCACATATATCGGCTTTATCACCGAATACGCATGCGTGCTTGATTGTGCGCGTGCGTGCTTGATAATGCGCATGCGTTCGAGATCCTGCAAGATACGTTAACGTTTTGAATATTATATTAGCAGCTTGGCTTTTCTACGTGATAAATGTCTATCTGATAATGTATGTCGAGACCACTGGACCTTTAAAGAAAGGTTACTGTTCTATTGTTATTTAACTAAGCAAAAATGATAACGTAATTTGGATTGCTGCGTTGGGAATTGTTGTGTGGGGTCACTGCAATCTAATTTGATATAAAGCATGTACACATGCATGTGTTGCACAGTTAGCTGGGGCTGTAAAATACACCAACTGCACCCCAGCAGAGGGGTAAGACACCCCCAACGAGTATCCTGATATGACACTAAATAATCTGATGGTGAGGTTCCAGTGATGCTGGCTGAGGTTTGTGGAGCACCCCTTCATTGCCATTCCTCCCAGGTCCACTCTGGCCCGTAATGGTAACACATGATAGGGCTCTTTCTTTGGGTGAAATTGAAGTAAACTGCATACTTATGCTAAACTAAATTGTTTGAATTAGAACTGTTTGGCTAAACTGAATAGCTTGATATAGAAATGTCTTTGACAATTAAAGTGTGTACTTACATTTAAACTGTGTACTTATGCTAAACTGAATTATTTGAAATTAAACAGTTTTGACATTGAAACTGTACTTATACTAACCTAATTTTTTATATATAGAACTGTTTTGACATTTAACTGCGTGTAAACAAAATATATACTTATACTAAACTGAATTAGCTGAATTAGAACTGTTTGAATAAACTGAATTGCTTGGAATAGAAATGTTTTTACAATTAAACTGTGTAATCATGCTAAACTGAATTGTTTGACACAGAACTGATTATTTTCATAAAAATTGATTTGGCATTAAATAACCTTCAAAGGTTTATATGCCATAAAACCAAAACGACCAACCAACCAACCAACCAACCAACCTACAGATGCATGTGCATAGTTATGCAAACGAATTTTTGCATGTTTACATGTGTGCAGCTATAGAATCAGCAAGTCGTTTATAACCGGGACGAGGCGGTTTGCATTTCAGTTCACCTTAATGCCCTTGGGAAAGATATGAATCCATTCCTAATCCTCCTAGCTATGGGTAAATAGTTGGCCAGAAAGGGTTCCTTTAGCCTTAGGCAACCGGGAAAACTCTAAATTCAAACCAGTTGAAATCCACTTGAAATCTTTCCCTCCAGTTCTCAAGAACTGGAGCCTCACCATCCTATGTATGTTAGTGTCTTACTCAAAATACCCTCACTTTGTGAGAGGGGCTTAACCCCTCCGCAGCAGATAAAGACAGCGTATTCTAAATCAGTTGTTTAAAAATGCATTGAATATTTGATGTATAATTCAAATTTCGTCTTTATAGATAGCGTTGCAAATTATTTCACGAGAGAATCGCATTGAAACTGTGGGATAGGGTTTTGTCAGAGGTTGAGAATTAACACAAAACTTAATGTAAACAAAGCCTTACGATATAAACAAGCTGAGCGTGTGGAGTTTCTCCTGGGGCAGGTGGTGGAAAAAAAGGCTAATAAGCTGAATTTCAGTGGGCCTTCCGCTCAGGTAAAACCTGCTCCCTCATCTAAAAAGAGTAAAGAGTTTGTTAAGCGTATGGTGGTTTAGGCATAAGAGAAATATCGACGGAAACGTGGCAATTTTCAAATCAGCCGCTATGAGCGTCTTTCTGCGTGGCTCTTCATATTAAAAAAAATGACCTTTTGTCTATTTTAACTTAGTGGATAGCTAAGTTACATGCATATAGTTACATAAATAATTGCATGAATATCATAAGAATATAATCAAATATAATCTTATCATAATTTTGAAGTTACATCTGAACAAAATAATCCGTAAAAACAATAACTAAATGATTGTAATTTCATGTTTATTAACAATTTATATTCTCTGTCTTTCTCTTTCTCTTTCTCCGTCCTATTGTCCTATTTCACCCTTTGCATCTCCACCCACAACCCCAGCTTTTATTTCCTTGCCCTGTCCTTCATCTCCCTCTGCCATTTTTTTCCTCCCTACATTCTTTTATTCCGCACCGGCATCTTTAAAACGTCTTTATCTCTCTCCCTCTTTTTTTGCTTATAAAAACAGCCTACACTAAATACATATAACTCATATAAACAATAAGTAGGTTGTTACCAATTAGCCAATATATATATATAAATCGGTCCTGAAATTGATGAGACTTCTTCTTCTTCTTCTTCTTCTTCTTCTTCTTATTATTATTATTATTATTATTATTATTATTATTATTAACTCCTTTAGTGTTTTTCACATCAGCGCCAGCTAATGGTCTTCAACTGGAGTTTGAGTGACAGAAAGTCTCCTCAAGTCTCCAGGACTCTTCTCAGTATTCTGACCGTTCTCAAAAATGCTATCGTTTGGATGGTCTCCACACGTCCGCCAGCTTCCCAGTCCTCCAGCCCCCTATTATTATTATTATTATTATTATTATTATTTTACTCCTTTTAGAGTTTTCACACTAGCGTTAGCTGATGGTTTCTCCCTGGAATTTGAGTAATAGAAGGTGTCTTCAAGTTTCCAGAACTCTTCTTAGTATTCTAGCCAATCTCAATAATGCTCTTGTCTGGATGGTCTCTACTCTTCCTCTTATTTCCAAGTTCTCCAGTCCTTGGAAATGAGAGGACGAGTGGAGACCATCCAGACTACCACATTACTGAGATCAGCCAGATTTTGTTATTATTATTATTTGTTTTGAGAATTTTTCATATCACCGTTAGCCGACGGTTTCGCTCTTGATTTTAAATGATAGAAATCTTCTCAGCTAATTTTAAATGATAGAAATCTTCTCGAGCTAATCTTTAAAATGCTGTAGTCTGGATGGTCTGCACTCTTTCTCTTATTTCCAAATCCTCTTGTCCCTATAACAGTCCTATAACACTTTCATATACTAGAGTTTTTTTCAGTTCACTAACTCGGTCTTAGTATTTGTGTCTCTTTTCGCTTTTTTTTATTTTTTATTTTTTTACTCTGTGGTCTATCGGAACAGTAAAGTTCACAATTCTGCAAGATGTTGTTTTTTTTACTTTTATTATCATTATCACTATATTCTTTATTTTGGGAACTCTGATTGGGAATCATCTGGTCTATGTCGACCTTGAAAAGTTGTTGAAATATTCATCTAATTTTTGTCTCCAAAAATTCAGATGATGGGGTTGATTTTCTGTTGTTGTTTTTTTTTTTTTTTTTTTTTTTTTGGTGAGGGTGTAGCAGATATTTGGTGGAATTTGAAAGTTGTTCTATTCAACCACTCATTTCATGAACCGAAGAAAAAATGTTTCAAGAGTTATCTTTATAATGATTGGCGATGAATTAATGTACAGCAGCTGATTTTTAATCAAGGTTGCCAACCTGAAAAAAGAACTGTATTGATTACTTTCTGGACACAAACAGATTTTTGATCGGGCAGAATTTTCCTGTTACCATGATTCACTTAATTCCTCGATTTGAGCTGATCCTCAAACAAAAAATTAGTCCAATGGTCTCCATTCGGGAACTATTGAGAACATACATGTTGTAACGATCCAGCTGTCGGTGTCTGTTAGCGTCTCCGATCACTGTTTCCGGGAGTGGGAGCAATGACTTCTTTTGCTTTGATTTGGTTTGGTTTAATTTATTTAACGGCATATCAACTCCAAATTGATAATTTCATGCCGAAATCTGATTCATTTGAAAATTCGACTATAATACTTACTACACTCTCAACGTTCTACAGCAATCTATATTTCAATCAAACTTTCAGACTGGGGAGGCAGAATATACTAACTCTATCTCTGTAGAAGGTAAGACTTCCCTAACAAGCGTCCTGGATATGACACTAAACTATCTGTTGGTACTATTTACCAACCCCTCCGCTCGGGCAGGATATGACACAAGGTCAATTTTTAAGCGGAGTTTAACAGGTTTGAATTCAGAGTTTTCCTTCTCCTAGACTAGTTGCCTCAACAAGGCTGAAGAACCTTGTCCGTCCTACTATTTACCCATAGCTGGAGGGAGAATAAGGGGGTTCATACCTTTCCCAAGGGTATTTGCCCGAAAGCGCGACTGGAGTACGAACTCGCGTACTACGATTCCGCAGTTCATCGCTTTAACCATTACACCACGAGGACACCCCTAAACTATCTGTTGGTGAGGTTCAAGCTAATGCTGGATCTTTGGAGAATGCGGAGTACCCCTTTATTGCCATCGCACCCAGGTCCTCTCTGCCCGGTGTGTTTGCACTTGAAAGGTTAAACAGAACTAAACAGCGTACTTATACTAAGCTGAATTGTTTGAAATAGAACTGTTTTGACATTTAACAGTGTATAAAAGAAAACTGTACTTATACTAAACTTAATTATTTGAAACTTTTATTAAGATATCTTAATTCGGCGTTAAATGATCCGAAAAGGGTTGATACGCCGTAAAACAAATCAATCAACCAACTGATCTTTCTTTGGCTACAATAATCCTTTATTTGCACAATTATAAGTATAGAGTATTCCTATCTAATTAAAATAATTTATAATATCTCTTCCTTTTTAATGATAATAATCATTTGTTTACACACAGCTAGATGGTTTCAAGTATTTGCTATTTAATAGCATATCAACGTTCTCGGGTTATTTAATGCCAAATCCATCCCTTTTTTTAAGAGGACAGTAATACCTGGGGGGTGAATAAGTTCATAGTTTTCCCCAGGGTATTTGTCCGAAAGTGAATATAATAGCGCGATTGGAGTTCGAACTCGCCTACTACGATTCCGCAGTCCAGCCTTTTGACCATTAGAGCACCAGGACACCCCCGATTTCAAGTATTCCTATCAAATACTAATAATACGTATACTAATGTGTAATGTCAATAAAGGGTACTCCACACTACCAAGATCTCCAGAATCTGAGCCTCATTCTTGGGTGTAGTTCACTGTGACATTTCGGACATATCTTCTTCAGGTTATGCCTTTCTAAGTGGATTATTTTAAAGCGGGTTAAGTTGAAGTGTAATTTCGATGTGAAAAAAATGTTACACAGTCTTAATTATTAACAGACGAACATTGTATGAAGTAGTAATTTACAAAGCGTTTTGGTTAAATGTGGCAAAAGGCCGTATGAATGGGGCACCCAATGAGATTCAAACTCATTAGTGTAGGATTGAAAGTCTAGATTGCTAACCATTACACCACTAGAGGCGCCTAACATTGTATGAAGTTTGTGTAAAGAAGACACGGAAAAAATAGAGCCAGTTAATATTAGCAAAAACATAGCTAGAAAAGGTCAGTGGCATTTTATCTATTCACCCAATCCTCGATGGCGACAGAAAGTCTCCTCAAGTCTCCAGGACTCTTCTCAGTATTCTGACCGTTCTCAAAAATGCCGTCATTTGGATGGTCTCCACACGTCCGCCAGCTTCCCAGTCCTCCAGTCCTCCAGGCCCTTACTATTATTATTATTATTATTATTATTATTATTATTATTATACTCATTTAAGAATTTTTCATACCCCAGTTAGCCGATGGTTTCGCTCTTGAGTTTGAATAATAGAAATCTTCTCAGTATTCGAGCTAATCTTTAAAATGCTGTAGTCTGGATGGTCTGTACTCTTCCTCTTATTTCCAAATCCTCTTGTCCCTATAACAGTCCTTTGGTGAGTGGACCAATAGAACTGTTTTGACATTTAACAGTGCGTAAAACAAAACTCTACTTATACTAAACTGAATTGTTTGAAACTTTTATTAAAATGTCTTAATTCGGCGTTAAATGACCCGAAAAGGGTTGATACGCCGTAAAATAAATCAATCAACCAACTGAACTTTCTTTGGGCAACAATAATCATTTATTTGCACAATTTTAAGTATAGAGTATTCCTATCTATCTTCACTGTTATTTACACAAAGTTGTGTAGAGAAATGATGTATTCATGCCGTTCGTGGATTTGAACTCCGAGCGCCGAGTCCAATCTCTGTCTCTCGATTACCTTTACACAATCCGTGTCTCCAGGTCAGTGGCATAATAGTCCATTTCAAAGTACTCGTTTTGGGACCTAACGTGCTTATTCGAGCGTCACTTACATTTTAAAAAAATGGTTGGCATCGTTTCGGGATCACCATTAGCTGTCTTGTCGCACTAAACTTGAGGTTTAATCTGATCCGCTGTTTGAAATTTCCGTCTCATTGGAGCGATTTTATATTTAAGGAAAACTACAACCTCCAACAGAACTTGGCAAAGCGACGTTTGGAAAAAGGAAATTTTAGAAATACTGTTCATTCTGATTTTGACGGTTTACACAAGCCCAATCAATAGAATCTCTCATTACTTATGAGTAACCTCACGGGAGAGTATCTATTCGTGCATGCGTTGTAAGATCCCCCCATCATGGCCTCGTAACCGGTTCTCTAGATTTTCAAATTGTTTAGAGACTTTAAGGATTGATGTGCATGCACACGCGCGTGCGTGTGTGTGAGTACAAGAGAGAGAGAAAAAGAGAGAGAGAGAGAGAGAGAGAAAGAAAGTTTGTGCATGTGCGAGTGTGTATATGTGAGAGAGAGGGCTTGGGTCAGAGAGACAGACAGACAGACAGTCAGAGAGAGCGTGTGTGTGTGTGTGCTTATGAGTGAGAGAGACAGTGTGTGTGTGTGTGTGTGTATGAGAACGAGTGTGTTTGTGTGAGTGTGTGTGTATGCATAAGAGAGAGAAAGAGAGAGAGAGAGTACATGTGTGTGTGTGTATGAGAGAGTGTGTGTATGTGTGTGTATGAGAACGAATGTGTTTGTGTGAAAGCGTGAGAGAGCGAGAGAGAGATAGAGAGAGAGTGCATTTGTGTGTGTGTGAAAGAGAGAGAGAGACTAATCGAGCGTGTGTATGTGTATGTGTGTGAGACAGAGAGAGCAAGAGTGCACGTGTGTGTGTGTGTGTGTGTGTGTGAGAGAGAGAGACAGAGACAGAGACAGAGACAGAGGGAGAGAAATAAAGTGTGTGTCTAAGTGTGTGTATATGAGAACCAGTGTGTTTATGTGAGTGTGTGTGTGTGTGTGTGTGAGAGAGAGAGAGAGAGAGAGAGAGTGTGTGTGTGTGTGTGTGTGTGTGTGTGTGTGTGAGTGTGTGTGTGTGTGTGTATTCACTTGCATGCATATATACGTGTGTGTGTATGCCTGCATTTGGATAGATATTACGCATCTTACATTAAACGTCTTGTCCCATTCATGTATTTAGAGGCTTTTTATTTATTCTTTATTTGCTATGAGATACAGACTTATTATCATATTGGCTATTAGACGGTTCACTTGTTCGACAACCTCATACGATGCCAATATCATCTCGCTTACTTGACTACTTATTCTTCGAGAAAACAGTTCGCAACACGCCCAAAACCCACAAGATTATCTCTGTTCACAGAGCGAACTGATTATTTTGCTCGCCCGAAATTTGCTCACTCCCGAATGACTACGATACCATGTAGCATGACTTGCTTCCTATTGTTTTTCTTTCTTCTTCTTCTTCTTCTTCTTTTACGTATTGTTTCGTTTCGGTTTTTCTACTTTTTAAGTCATGCTTCTAGCCTTGGATTCCTTACGAAAGTCCAAGTCTCTCCCACATGCTATTTGAAGCTCAACCCCAACAAAAGCACACACACACACACACACACACACATTCAAAACACCCCCCCAAAAAACAAAACAACAACAAAAAAAATTAACAGAAAGGCAAAAACACTCTAAATTTGTGAAATACTTATAGCAGCCTTTGGTCTGTATTATTGCCCAACAAAAAAAAAAAATGAAAAAAAAAAAAAGAAAAATAATATTCAGAATGATACTTCTCAAAAGTGGCTAATTCTGCGAGAAGGTTTAGCTGAACATAATCCACAACATATTAACGAAACTCGTTTGGCCTTGTGTTAGTCTATACTTCTCATATATATATATATATATATATATATATATATATATATATATATATATATATATATATATTGTTTGGTAGCAGTTGTTCATTTAAGCATTGAATAATAAAGACAAATTTTGTTTGTATAATTTATTCAAGATCCTTTCAAGGTTTCTGATGCGTTGATGTAAGGTGTGTTTGTTCTTAGAAAATTTTGAAATATATATATATATATATATATATATATATACACACACATAAATATATATATATATATATATATATATATATATATATCAGATTTATATATTTAATTCAAAATGCCATTTTGTTAACTGCCTGATGATTGCTGTTTTGCAAAAAACTCCATGAAACCCTGGGTTCACAGTCTAAATTCTATGAATTAAATATATATATATATATCTAATATATTTATTTATTATTGTTATATCATAGCTCTATCCTAGATATTGAGCACTCTCCATATTATATTGCACTTGGTTCGAAAAAAACCCACCAAATGATTTAGGGACAACCAACACTTTTATAATATGTATATAATGTTTGTTGTAGGTCCAAAGAAAGAATAAAAACATCTAAAAACGTAGGCCCACGAATAGATTTGTATTTTTTAATTTATTAAATTTATTTATTTATTTCAAAAATACAAATCTCTTCGTGGACCTACCTATGTTAAAATATATATTTACACAAGTATAGATGACTACAAAGGCAAATGACTTGAATCTATTTTACGTTCAGTGCGCAGAGCTAAACTTTTTTTTTTGTGTTGAGCTGTCCTTCTATGAGAAGTAGCATTTAATATATATATTGAATTACCATGACCAGAAAATCCGCGAAACAGTTACTGGGCAACTGTTTTGACATTATTAGGAGTCATTAGCAGTGTCTACCGAGATCTCCAAACAGCGACCCTAGAGCCAAAAGTCTACGACTGAGCCATCGGTCCATATTGCACACAACTGACGCCAAATGAACTTTTCATGGTAGTTGCGCGGCCAATTAGAGTATATATATATATATATATATATATATATATATACTCATTAGGCCAATTGCTTATATATATATATATATGTCTGTGTGTATGTATGTATGTAACCTTATATATTTCTTTTGGGTGGTCTCGCTAATCAAATTGGTATATATATCTATATATATATATGCGATTCGTGATGACTTATTAATATCAATCAGTTTCCCCATATCACGGTTTTTTAAAACCAGTAGGAAATTTTAAATCGAAACTAAGGGCTTCTGTTTCCAAAGTGCCGTTGTGTCGTGTCGGGAATATTGACAAGATCATTTCGTCTATTTTTTTCCAACTACTGCTATTACACAAAGATTGTAATTTAAATTTTGTTTTTGAAATATGGTCGCAGTTGTTTTTGGATATCTCACATCGAAATCTTTCAGCAGTATTTTAGGACATGCGCTTTTTATTGCTTAGTTCACGTCCAAGTAACCTAACTTTTCTCAAAGGTTTGTTCATCGAAAATATTAGTTTCTGTATTAAAGTTTCGAGTTGAATTCCTCTGTAGTCTGGAAATATGTGATGGTAAGTTTTGAGAACATCGGTTATGATTGTGGGTAGGACTTTATCAGAAATACATTTAATCAGAAACGTCCTCCTGTTTGTAAGAAATGGATAGAGACCAGTTAGTTTTTATATTTACAGATCATACTGCAGAACTCCATGCTTAGATGTTGTATATGAATGTATCAGGAATATGTTTTATTTTCAGAAGGATAATATACAAGTAAATAAGGAAAAAAAGACCTGACAGTACGCAGAAAGTTGAAAGGACAAGATAATCCAAAATTTGATGAATTTATTTAAAAAGTCCATGTTGAACGTCTCGGTTGTTACAACCTTCTTCAGGACTTTGAATTCATGATAAATATTCCTAAAATAGCGATGGATGTTTGATGAAATGAGAGGAGAAAAGAAAGTGGGCATAAAAAGATTCAAAGAAGCAGATGCAGTGGTCCTATTTTTTTAAAAATGATATTATGTTGTTGTCTCGTGACTGATGTTTCAAATTTTTTGGGTTTCCTAGGGATATAACAGAAGATGATAAGAAACAATGATAGATTATATTATATTTTTAAAAAAATGGAGGAAAGGAAGAGAAAATAAATATGAACGAATGTTTATGAAGATAAATTTAAATTTGATGTATGGGGCTCAAGCAAATATAAATATGTGAGGAAAAAAATCATCTTTTGTTATGTTGTAGCTATTTAGTGTTAATTTACCTACGAAAGGGTATATATATATATATATATATATATAGTTGGTTGTTGTTGGTTGGTTGTTGTTGGTTAGTTGGGTTTTCTGCTATTTCAACCTTTGTAGGTTATTTAACGCCAAATCCATTTTATGCAAATAGTTCTATTTCAAACTATTCAGTTTAGCATGAGTACACAGTTTAGTTGTCAAAACATTTCTATTTCAAGCTATTCAGTTTAATCAAACAGTTCTAATTCAACCAATTCAGTTTAGTATAAGTACTGATGTTATTTAAACACAGTTAAATGTCCAAATAGTCCTATATTAAACAATTCATTTTAATGTAAGTAGAGTTTCAATGTCAAAAACAGTTCCATTTCAAACAATTCAGATTAGCATAAGCACGCAATTTACATGTAAGTACAGTTTAATTGTCAAAAACGTTTCTATTTCAAAGTATTCAGTTTAGTCAAACAGTTCTAAATTAAACAATTCAGTTTAGCATAAGTATGCAGTTAGTTCAATTTAACCTATAGATAGGGCCCTATCAGGTGCTACCATTCCGGGCCAGAGTGGACCTGTGAGCAATGGTAATTAAGGGGTGCTCAACATTCCCCAAAGCTTGAGCATCACTGGAACCTCACCATCAGATTGTTTAGTGTCATATCCAGGAAATTCATTGGGCGCGGGCGGGTCTTACTCTTCTGCAGAGGTACAGTCGGTGTATTCTACTGTCCCAGCCGACAGGGCAATATATATATATATATATATATATATATATATATATATATATATATATGGATATTGAATAGAATTATTAGTGTTAGAAAGCAATACTTGAAAATATTTAACAGTGTCCAAACAATGATTAGTATTGAATAAAATTATTAGTGTTGAATTGCAATCCTTGAAATCTTTTGACTGTAAAAATACTTAATAAATATTAAATAAAATCATTACCAATGGATAGCAATACCGAAATCTTTTAACTTCGTGCCAACAATAAATAGCAATGCTTGAAAATATTCAACTGTGTGCTAACAATGATTAACTTTAAATGGAATAATTAGTGTTGGATGGCAATTCTTGAAATTATATTTCGGCATGAAAACAAACGATTAATATTATATAGAATCATTAGTGTTGGATCACAATACTTGAAACCATTTAACAGTGTGCAAACAAATGAAACCTGCATCGTAAGCATAGGACAGAGAATTGGAGAATCTTTACGTGTTCCAGCAAAACTCTCCTTCCTGAACTAGAATTCCCAACATCATGTCACACCACGACATGCTTCAAGCCAGCTCTCCCAATTTTGATTCCCTTTTGAGGGTCACAATGGGAGACGCGATTGCACACTAGAACAACAACTATTTGATCCGGTAATGCAGAATAAACTTTAACTGCTTTTTCAATTTTAAATCAATTTTAATTTTCAAACCGATTTGACCGTTTAAACCAATTTAAAACCAGTTTTAAACCAATTTTAATTTTCAAACCAATTTGACCGTTTAAACCAATTTAAAAACCAGTTTTAAACCAATTTTAAAGAAACATTCTTAAATGTAATCGTTTATTTGTTTTTGTTGCATATATTCATCTAAATTTATTGAAATATTTCTTTCAGTTACCAGAAATACTTCGATATATATATATATATATATATATATATATATATATATATATATATATCTACAGTGTCAGAAAAAATCTTCTTTGTTTTCATCATACTGGATCATCAGGAAAATTCAGACGAAACAAGGGTCTGACCAAAATTACGTTTTATTGATTACAAAATTGCTAGAAAGAATAAAATTAACATAAACAATAATGAATGAATATATAAATAGAAATAATTCGTACCTTATCTATCAAGCATGCCAACAAACATTAAGTATTTCCGACCTTTGGTTATGTAATTTATCGGAATTATTGTTGGAAGCTATGACAGCCTTCTCCTCTATACATAAATCACAATATTTATCCACTACTTTATGTTTACGATATTTTTTACTATCTCACTCCATCAAAATTATAAAAGTGTTATTAAAATTCATGATATATATATATATATATATATATATATATATATATATATCATCATGTCGCGCTATCAGCTCGGTTATTTCTTACCCTTTCTCGCCACACCTCCCTATTGTCAATTTCTTCTGGTAGGTCTTCAAGGCTACATTCCGTATGGGCACAGGGCTGCTGTATGTAGGTTCGAGCTGGACGTCCTGCCTTTGCTCGTCCATGTGAAGGGGTCCACAGGAGTATTTCACATCTGAGCTCGCCCATACTTCTCTAGCAGTGTCCAGCATGTCTGGTTCGTCTAATTTTGATAGTTTTCGTGATGGGTAGTATAGCAGTATCGACACGACCGCTGCTTGGAAGAAACTGCGCTTCATTTTATTGGTCCGGTCTGACTTCCATATAACCGATAGCCTATCGATTACTGTCTATGCCTTTGGTAGTCGCGTGTCGATGTCATTCTCGGTTGATGAGACCCTGTTTCCTAGGTAGGTGAACTTGTCAACTAGCTTCAGAGAGCTATCGTTTAGTGAGGAGGTGTCACCTGTTTGATTAAAGCACATATATTCCGTCTTATGTGCGTTGACATGGAGGCTGATGCCTGTAGTGGCTCGTTCCAGACTATGTAGCAGGGTTTCGGCTTGGGCGGGTGCATTTGCTAGAAGCGCTATATCATCGGCGTAGTCGGCGTCGGTAATAGTTTTTGCGGGGCATATTCTGCTTCTTTATTTTGATAGTTTGAAACCGTTTTCTTTGATTTTTATTTATATATATATATATATATATATATATATATATATATATATATATATATATATATATACATATATCGCTTTAGAATAAATTTAGAACACCTTATACGTCACATGGTTTTGAAACTAAACGCTACTAACGTTAATAAAATGCCAAAATTTTAGAATTGAATATACCTCAGAATATACATCACATATTAACTGCCATGTTGATGGTTTAATGTTAAAACCTGAACGTTTAACGTGGCAAATAATTTACTTGTAAATAAAATCATCCTCTTAATCCTTTTTTTTTTTCGTAATTGTATATTTACTCTCTCTCTCACACACACACACACTCATATATATATATATATATATATGTTAGCTGACCGTTGTCGAGTGCTAACGAAAGGTCCCTTTTCAATAGCTGTAGTGGAGGGTGCTACTCATTTCCCTTGATTATTACACTTACCCTTGATCCATACCGTATAATGCTGGGTTTAAGCAAGGAGGCATCAAGTATGATTTTTTGTCTCAACCTGGGATTGAACCATTGACGAACACACTTCCCACTATGCCAATACAAAGGGTGTTTAAAAAACTGATATTATTTTGAATAAAGTTTGCTTTGGGATTGAGTATTCGCATCTAAATTTGGCTAACGCAGACACGGAATCAACAGAACTTGACTTTCAGTTTCTTGCATGTGCAATCATCAGACCATGATCATATGTATACTCATATGAACATCAAACCATGCTTTCTCACCGCTATTGAACACTTATCATTTAAAATGATATCAAATTTTTGAAACGCCGTATTTAAGTATGTGTATGTGAGTGTGTGTCTATGAGCATGTGTGTGTGTGTGTGCGTGTGTCTATATGCGTGTCTTGTTACTTACGTGAGATCTGTTTTTGTCATGTCACGTAGCTTTCAAGTCTTGGGCGGAATATATAATCGTACCAAGCTCGATGAGAGACATCCGTTGAACTCGAGGTCGATCTGAGACCACGTTGTCATTGGATGGTTTCAGTTAGGTGACCAAAACTGCTCTGGTGCAAGAAGTTAGTCAATTTGAGAGAAAGTCTCAACATGAGTAGTTGAATGCTCCATCTTGTTCTCACTGATTCCCATTATAGGTGGAGCAGGTAAAAAAGGGAAATGTCGCCACTAAATAAAAAGTAAAATGTGCACATGTCGTTGTGGCCGGGTTGTCATTACTCATCAAAGATTAAGAACAAAGATGGCAACACAAAAGAGACATCAGTGCAATCAAGGTTACTAGACAAGGCATACAAAGAAGAAACAAATTGAAGTGAGGTAAGGGGATGGGAACTGACCGGTCAAAGAGTAAGGCCCCAAAACATTGGATAATATAAGAAAGGGTTATGCTAGTGTATCTTTGTATTTTTCTTTAAAGCAAATATGTACCATAGCCAGATACGGATATGCGAAATGGACATATAATGTTCATATATACACATAGAACATAGGAATCTCGAAATTCGGAAAACACGTAACGACTTCTCAGTTTAGGTACGAAACTTTTTATTACCTTTGAGTTTAAAGGTTCTTCGACATCAGGAGAGAGATACACATTCTTTCTATTCTGGCTTTTTCATCTGCCCCCTATCTCGTGCGACACCTGCTTAAGGCCTCTGCGAGCAAGCGAAAGTCAACCCTTCTCGTTCGATGTCCAGTTCTCAACTCAACTAACTGACTTTTTCAAAATCCCCCAAATTTTCCGCGCACTTCCGGTGCATGACGTCATCAAAATCCACTGGTCAACCTTTCTATCGGATTTTTATTTTGACATCTGTGAACGACACATCCTCCCCGCACGCGCGTCAACACCTGTGCTCAAGTTTGCACCGAACTAACCCATGAGCTGAGCCGAAAGGTTTTTCAGCCTAACTAAACCCAAAGGCATAAAGCGAAATCCCTCGGCCATTATATTACAAATACACTCTGTTTAAAAAGTAAAACGGAAAATCTCTTTTCAAACGAAAATGACTCTGCTAATAGTATCGAAGAAAATATTGGTCAATATAAAATCTAAATGCAATTAAAAGAACCCAACTTATGCCAACGCCCAGAAAATTAAGAAGGCACCAAAGTTAACTAACGCATGCCTAAAAGAAGAACCAGAATACATCCAAGATCAGATCAATAAGATTAAACACTCGGTTGAACATAGACAATTTCAGATAACGTGGCGGACAGTAAATGTGTAATATAGCCATGATACGAATGTATGAAACATACAGATATGTAAACTGTTCACATACATAGGAATCCTGAAATGCGCGAAACACTGACGACTCTCTTGGTTCAGATACGAAACTTTTATTACCTTCTTGACTTCGAGGTTTTCGACTCGAGCAGAGAAAGACACAATTTTTACTATGCTGACTGTTCGTCCAGCGTCAGCTCTCAACTCACTAACCCAACCAACGCAGCAAACAACTGGACTGGTCTCTCCCAGATTCGAATCCCCAACTCGCTTCGTCCAGTCTCAAATCTCAACTAACTGCTTTTTTCAAAATACCCAAGAGTCCCAGCCCATCGCTTCCGGGCATGACGTCATTCACAGCCCCAGTCATATTTCCTACCCGGGGTTTTTATTATGACATCTGTGATTGTGACATCCTCATCGCGCAAGCGTGAACACCTGCGCTCAAAGTGTGCCCCTACCTGTGCACTAAGCCAAAAAGTTCTAAGCTTTACTAAACCGAAAGATAAGATATAACCAATGAAAAATGATAATATAAAAAAAAATCCTTCCGCAATTATATAACAAATGAAATGAGTAAAAGGAAGAGCTCCACCCGAGCTAAACTAAAAGCTGACAGCTGAAAAGAACAAATACTCTCGTGAAAAGAACATTTCAAGAATCTGCTTGGAAAATCCCCCAAAGATACGATGAACCTATCATGGAAATTATTAATAATCAATTAAACATAAAACTAGGACAGTTTACGCGAGAAGAACTCGACAAGTAATTATAACTAAAATTAGAAATAGGAGAGCTGCCGGTCTTGTTGAAATATAACAAATAATATTATTTAAAAAAAGTGGATAAAATCACCCCACTCACACCGTTATATGTCACAATATTTTGATCAGCCATTAAGTGTTGGTATTCATCACACACACACACACATATATATATATATATATATACATATATACCATATAGTCGAGGGTGACCCGAAGGCTCCCTTTTCAATAGCTACTACACCAAGGTGTAGGGGATGGTGCTACTCCTTTCCCTGGATTTCTCCACTTTACCCTTGATCTATACCTTATAATACTGAGTGTTAAGCAAGGAGGCATCAAGTACCATTTTTAAAGTCTTTGGTATGACTCGATCTGGGATATATATATATATATATATATATATATATATATATATATATATATATATATATATGCGCTTACACAAGCGTTGATCCACTCAAGTCTTCATATGTGTTGTTTGATTTTTGCATGGAATAAAACTAGGAAGGTGGCATATGTTTCCCAAGTATTTTAGCCCCAACAAGAGTCATCTTGAATGAATCAATGATACTGTAGGCAGACTATAGGAGTCAATCCTATCTAATCAAATATGTTTAAAAGAGAAAATGCTTTAAATCTTTAATTCAGAGTTTTCCTTCTGCAAGACCGGTTGCCGTACAAAAGTTAAAACGCCTAGTCTACTTTACTATATACTCATAGAGAGAAGGAGTATGATCGGATTCGTATCTTTTCCAAGCATACTAGCATAATGAGAAATTCAAAGAGCCTCGTCCTGGATTTGAACTTAGATCACCGTGTCCATTTCCGACGACCATAACCGTTACGCCCTAGCACTTTATAAATATATTATTGAGAGACGTAAAGACAGAGACTGACAGGATTGGAGAGTAGGGAAAGGGGAGTGAGAGTGAATAAGTGAGATAGAGAAATTAGTTCACAATTATTTGGGACATCCGAATACACACACGAATACATAGATCAGGTAAATGATTATGTATATATATATATATATGGAGAGAGACAGAGAGAGAGAGACAGAGAGAGAGATGGAGAGACAGAGACTGAGGAAGACAGAAAGACAGAGAGAGAGAAAAGAAAAAGAAAGAAAGGAAGAGTGATAGAAAGAAAGAGAGACTATAGAAGAGAGAAAAAGAAAGTGAGAGAGAGGAAAGAAGGACATTTTTTTTCAGTTAGCTTGAGAATTCACACACACACACGCGCGTGCTCGCACACGTATATATATATATATATAGAGTGGGCGAGCGAGTGAGAAAGATAGAGAGATTGAAAGAGAGAGAGAGAGAGAGAGAGACAGAGACAGAGAGAGGGCTAAAGAAAGACAGAAAGACAATGAATGAGAGTTACATACGTTGTTCAGTTTAATATATAATGAGCGAAGCGATATTCCAGATCACCGTATATATATATATATATATATATATATATATATATATATATATATATATATATATATAATGGATGATTTTACCCGAAGAAATATTTTGTTTCCTGCTGCTTATGCAACTGCGTTTGTGGTTGGCTTGCGAAAAATTTCTTAAACTTTGACGGCACACACATCAGTGTGGAATCGTAGGTTGCACCTGTTCAGAGCACGAAAGACGATGTCAAAATAATATTCTCACGAAAAAATAAAAAAGAAGTTAAAAGAAAAAAAAAATAGATAAAAATAACTGAAGCTAATATACAGAATCTGTGACACTAGCGTTGGTCTGGCATTACATCTAAGCAAACGAAAGCAGTGACCTTTGTACAGAAAAGGTTTCAACGTTACGAAGCAGACCCCAAGTGTATTGGCAGTTTCACTCTTCTTATTCTTTTTTTTTTATTTCTCGGCTAGTGAAGACAGAAAGAATGTCAATGAAAAGGAGAAGAGTAGATGTCAGTAAAAAGAAAGAAGAAAAAGAAGATAAAAGAAAAGAAATTTAACAGAATATGAGATAAGAAATAAAGGAGAGAGAAAATTTCTAACAGGCAAATATAAAGAACGAAAACCAATAAAGAAATGAGAAAAAATGACTATATATATATATATATATATATATATATATATGCATGCATATGTAATATATATATATATATATATATATATATATATATATGCATGTGTGTGTGTGAATGCAGCTGAATATTGTGAGAATAAAAAAAATAGAAAGGTGTTGAATTAAATTAGCTTGCACGAAAAATGTCAGAAACGTCAAGAAAGTAGACGAGAAACAGACAGAAACTCCGAAGATGAAAGATAAAAGAAAAAGAACCAGTTTGATTATTTGTTAGGAAAATGTAAATCTAACGGGAAACATAAAAATAATTAGTTAATTCAAATTACAGATAAAGAAAGATACAAGGAAAAAAAAAGCAAGCAAGAAAGAAAGAAAAAGAGATGAGAAAGAAGGTAACGGAAGAAAAGATCTTGTTGAAGAGGAAAGAAAGTAAGAAGAGAAACTACAAAAAAAGTATTTAAATAGATGTGACGAAAGAAAGAAAGAAAGAAAGAATTAGATGAAAAAGAATTGAAAAAGAATGTAATAGAATCATCACCATTATTATCAAGTCGTGCCGCTCGCACGGATTTCCCTGACTCTTTCGTCATTTGTCCCTATCATCTATCGGGCCCGGCAGGTCTTTCAGACAACTTACTGTGTCCGTAGAAGCTGTTATAGGTAAGTTTTTATTAGTCGGCCAACACTGGCATGTCTATGTAAAGGAGTCCCTAAGAAAACGTCGCTTATATGTTCATCCTTATTTCTCCAGCAATGACCTAAATGCCTAGTTCGTCTAATTTGGATTTTTTTTTTTTTAGATGGGACATAAGTGGCCGTACAGCAACTGTTTTCTGGGGTGCGGCTTTCTGGATTTGTTTAATTTGGCTCGTGGAAATCTCGTGCAGTTCCCGTCTAGCTTTGTCTCAATAGGTTTTGTCGGCAACTAGTGGTGCATTCGTTCAGTAGTATAGATACAACCGCTTCTTGGAAGAAATTGCTTTTTATTTTATCGGATAGCCAGATTTCCATATGACAAAGAGAAAATGAAAGAAGAAAATAAATGAAAGAAAGAAAAAGAAATAGCAAGAAAATATACTTAAATAGATGTGAAGAAAGAAAGAAAGAAAGAAAGAAAGAAAGAAAGAAAGAAAGAAAGAAGGAAACGAAAAGGAAAGTAACAGAAGGAAAAATAATTTAAAAAAAGACGTAATAAAATAGCATAAATAAAAAAAATAAGAAAGACAAAATGAAAGAAAGAAAGAAAGAAGGAAAGAAAGAAAGAAAGAATTGAATCGCAAGAGAATATATCTAAATATATCTGACGAAAGAAAGAAAGAAAGAAAGAAAGAAAGAAAGAAAGAAAGAAAGAATTGAATCGCAAGAGAATATATCTAAATATATCTGACGAAAGAAAGAAAGAAAGAAAGAAAGAAAGAAAGAAAGAAAGAAAGAAAGAAAGAAAGAATTGAACCGCAAGAGAATATATCTAAATATATCTGACGAAAGAAAGAAAGAAAGAAAGAAAGAAAGAAAGAAAGAATTGAATCGCAAGAGAATATATCTAAAAATATCTGACGAAAGAAAGAAAGAAAGAAAGAAAAAAAGAAAGAAAGAAAGAATTGAATAGCAAAAGAATATATCTAAATATATCTGACGAAAGAATGAAAGAAAGAAAGAAAGAAAGAAAGAAAGAAAGAAAGAAAGAAAGAAAGAAAGAAAGAATTGAATCGCAAGAGAATATATCAAAATATATCTGACGAAAGAAAGAAAGAAAGAAAGAAAGAAAGAAAGAAAGAAAGAAAGAAAGAAAGAAAGAATTGAATCGCAAGAGAATATATCTAAATATATCTGACGAAAGAAAGAAAGAAAGAAAGAAAGAAAGAAAGAAAGAAAGAAAGAAAGATAGATAGAAAGAAAGAAAGAAAGAAAGAAAGAAAGAAAGAAAGAAAGAAAGAAAGAAAGAAAGAATTGAACCGCAAGAGAATATATCTAAATATATCTGACGAAAGAAAAAAAGAAAGAAAGAAAGAAAGAAAGAAAGAATTGAATAGCTAAAGAATATATCTAAATATATCTGACGAAAGAAAGAAAGAAAGAAAGAAAGAAAGAAAGAATTGAACCGCAAGAGAATATATCGAAATATATCTGACGAAAGAAAGAAAGAAAGAAAGAAAGAAAGAATTGAATCGCAAGAGAATATATCTAAATATATCTGACGAAAGAAAGAAAGAAAGAAGTAATAGATGTTTGTTTTGATTGGGTTTTATGGCATATTAACCATTGTGGGTTATTTAATGCCAAATCCTGTTCGTTCATATATATCAAATACATATAATTTGTAAACACATTTTCTTGATAACATTTTTAAACGAGCCTGAGATCATTTTTTTTTTGCACGCAGTTAAATGGTTTCAAGTATTGCTATGTATCACTAACCACTCAATAAATGATTAGTCATTACACACAGTTAAATGGTCAAACATTTCTATTTTAACAAGTTCAACATAAGTTATTTGTTTGTACAGTTCTATGTCAAACAGTTATATTTGACCCCGAGATAGGACTCTCTCCGGTGCAACCCCTCCAGGACAGTGGAACAGGGAGCAATGGAGGAGTACTCCACATTCTCTAATGTTCTAATACTGCAGACTGACAAATAGATTGTTTAGTATCATATACAGGATATTTGTTGTTGTTGTTGTTGTTGTTGGAGGTGATGGTGGTGGGTGTCTTACCTCTCTGCTGAGATGCAGTCAGTGTATTCTACAAAATCCAACCGCCTAATTAAAAGTAAGTAATAGAAGAAAAGGTTTGGTTGTCTGATCGTGTTTTATGACATTTCAACCTCTGTAAGATATTTAATGCCAAATTCTATTTACGTGGTGCTTTCAAAAAATTTCCAGACTTTTTTTGTATTGGCATTTAAAATTGGTGTAGACTCTTGAAAATTTAGTATGTTATTGCTAGACATCTTATGAGATGACTGACTAATTTTTATGATTTCAGGTTTAAATGAAAAGCTCCAGCAGGAATTGGAATACACACTAATAAAACCTGATTGTCACAGCTGAGGAATTTCAAAAATGTGATCTGGACGTGAGAGCACTTCAGAAGAACGATATGCAATACAATTGTGCTTTAAACTTGGAAAAAATGCTACAGACACGTATGGAATGCTTCAGACTGCTTTTGGAGCATCTTGCATGAACGGAACATCAGTTTTTGAGTGGCATAAGAGATTCAAAGAAGGCAGGGAGTTTGTGAGAGATGATGAGAGGTGTGGGAGGTTGTAAGGAAGTCAATAGACCAGAGTTGATTGGCTAAAGGGTTAGGGTTAGGGTTACTATGTTGAGGTTTTAACGGAGTTCAGGAAGAGGATTCGGTCGGAAGAGGCCAGCACTCTTCAAATCGGGTCAATGCCATTTCCACC
The DNA here is from genome assembly GCA_963585895.1 of Sepioteuthis lessoniana. Classification (NCBI taxonomy): domain Eukaryota; kingdom Metazoa; phylum Mollusca; class Cephalopoda; order Myopsida; family Loliginidae; genus Sepioteuthis; species Sepioteuthis lessoniana. The sequence goes on from CAUZXS010003132.1 coordinate 29,547, forward strand.
GAGACAATGCACCGGTCCACAACTCCATACTTGTCACAGACTATTTGACCAAGATGGGCATCAAGAGAGTTCATCACCTTCCCTATAGTCCAGACTTTGCTCCTTGTGACTTTTGCTTATTCCCTAAGCTCAGAGGCTGTCGTTATGAGACAATTGAGGAGATGAAAGAGGCTGTGACGAAGGTTATTGACACGCTCATACGAGGACTTCGAAGGGACCTTCCAAAGGTTGTTGGAACGGTACAACACGTACATTGAAACCGGAGGAGATTACTTCGAAAAGGACTAGAGTTTCATGTGTGTACTATCAATAAAAGTTCCCACACGAAAAAAGTCTGGAAAATTATTTCATGATCTTCGTATATATATATTTATAGATTTGTTGGTAACTGTATTTTTAATAAGCCAGAGCTCATTTGTTTGCACACAGTCAAATGTTTTAAATTTAGTAAATGATTAAACATAGCCACAGAGAGGACCCTAACAGGTACAAGTACTCCAGGTCAGAGTGGATCTGAGAGTAATGGTGTTGAAGGGGGTCTCCTCATTCCAAAAGAACTCCAGAATTGGGTCTTCACCATCAGAGGGTTAGTGTCATATCCAGGACACTCATTGGAAGTGTCTTACCTCTCTGCAAAGATGCAGTCAGCGTAAAATTGTCCCGAGCGCTTACCCTGTTTTATCCAACTCTGCGTTCCCATATTTTTGTGATGGTATAAACTATCAATAACTTTTAAAACTATCTTAAAAAACAAATGCACCTTACACAAGCAAGCAGCCCCTGATGGAGGCCAATGAGGGGTCCGAAAGCGCTCGGGACAATTTTGGGTAATTCATTTACCAATTCCAAGCTGAAACTAAGACACTTATAAGAAAACTTGAAAGGATCTTAAATACATTATAAAGACAAAATTTGTCTTTATTATATAATGAAACATATATATATAAGTAAAGTAATGTTGGCGACCATATTCGAGGGTGACTAAAATGCTCCCTTTTCAATAGCGACTATTCCGAGGTGTAGGGGACACCTTTCTCTGGATTGCTCCACTTTACATGGAAAATTGACTGATTGCCATTCTAAAAAAGCGTAAATTTTAGTGCCAAAAAAATGCAGTTGTTCTTGTGTCTGTATTGTTGCATTTTATGACCAGTCAGCGGCTATTTTTAAAATTCAAAATTTCTCAGAGAAATCACCAACGACAAAATTTTATTTTTTACGAAAAATTTAAAAGATTAAAACCCAAAATACAGTGGGGAACGATAAAATTGTCGCCCTAGAAAAGACAACTTGATTCCATTTCCGTTTAATGGAAACCGGTTTTCTTATTTTGTTGCAGACCATCTACTAGTTGGCCAGTTGTGTACAAATCCAAAGAGCGATAGGAGCCTTCTATCATGTCTGAAAGTGACACAATGTTTAACGAGCGAGATCGGAGATCCGCCGCAGTACAACTTATGCCCTCTACCGATGCAAGTTATGACAACAGGTCCATTGCCAGCACCCTCAAAATGCAAATCCGGACGGTTCAACGTGCCCAGGGTGATGAAAACAAAGTTTCCGGCTACGGTTATGGTCTTTGGTTTGGTTTCAAGTGAGGGCCATATCATGACGTACCTGGATGTGCTAAAGAGTGTGGTGATCTCCTGGTGCAATCAGGTACTATTTACCAACCCCTCCGCTCGGGCAGGATATGACACAAGGTCAATTTTTAAGCGGAGTTTAACAGGTTTGAATTAAGAGTTTTCCTTCTCCTAGACTAGTTGCCTCAACAAGGCTAAAGAACCTAGTCCGTCCTACTATTTACCCATAGCTGGAGGGAGAATAAGGGGGTTCATACCTTTCCCAAGGGTATTTGCCCGAAAGTGAACATAATAGCGCGACTGGAGTACGAACTCGCGTACTACGATTCCGCAGTTCATCGCTTTAACCATTACACCACGAGGACACCTGGTGCAATCAGGTGGCCGGTGGCAGACACTGGGTATGACAGCAGGACTCGGCACCGGCCCGCAAGTCCAAAAAGACCCAGGCTTGGCTTCAGAAGGAGTGCTACGACTTTCTACCCTTCTCTCGCCGGCCCCTGTCCTCCTTCGACCTGAACCCGCTGGACTACTTCGTTTGGTCATACATCAAGGACATCACCAACATGACCTACTACAACTCCCAGTTCTGGATCCGTATCGAGGCGGTGATTGAGGCTGAAGGTGGCTACATTGAATAGATGTCAGCTCTACTACATAACCAAGTTACTTGAATTGATTTTTTCAATAAAAGTTTTAAAATAAAGCTGTAGTGTTGTTTTCTTTAGGACAACAATTTTATCGTTCCACCCAGTAGTTGATGAAAAATTGAAGCTCTAAAAATATTTTTTAAAATACATTTTTTAACCAATTAGAAGCACAGATAAATCAGCAACTATTTATCTAATTTCGAAAATACTTTAATCTTATAAATAACAATAAAAAAATACTTGCTCAGTTGGTATGGAATTATGCTACTCACCTATCTTTCCTTTTATTTCTATTGTGCAAAAATTTTAACGTTCTTTTCCTTCGAGATTAGATTTCATTTCAACGTCGTTAGTTATATCAAATTCAACTATTACATATATATATATATATATATATATATATATATATATACCTTCGGAAAGATGTGCATGAAATTATCTCCCTCCAGTTATAGATAGATAGAAGGCAGGCTACTTCTTTAACCGTGATAAAACAAATCCTAAAATTAAACATCCTTATATTCACCTAAAAATAACCAATTTTTTAAAATCCTGCTCATGCAGTGTGCGTGTGTGTGTGTGTGTGTGTTTTAGTATATATATATATATATATATATATATATACATGTTAGGTGGATTTCCATCCCAGCTTGAAGCGTCCGACGTATCTAGCCACACTGAAGAGTTATGATACAACGAAAAAGTCTGTCTGAGGATGATT
>CAUZXS010003132.1:35000-42500 GCA_963585895.1 Sepioteuthis lessoniana
TACTGTTATGCATATTTGCTAATTTCACCCACAAATTAAACGCGTATGTCATCTGAAGAGACAAGGATTATATTCTTCCACGAAATGAATTTATAACGACAATGCAACCATGGATAAGTTTTCTTCCAATTACATTATGTATATATATATGTGTGTATTGAGTTTTAAACTTATTAGTATAGTTATTAACTCTTATGCACACACACACACACACACACACACACACATATATATATATATATATATATTTGTAATATTCTGTTAGCGTCCAAAGACAGTGTGTGCGGATTATTCTTGTATAGAACATCTGAGGAATATCGTACAAATCTTTGTGAGTGCTCGATGGACGGCGATTGTTACATCACTTATTCTCTTACAAGAATATAACAAAATTGACATTCAGAGCGTATTTTGAGTTTCCTTCTAATTTCACTATATATATATATATATATATATATATATATATATATATATATATATATATATATATATTTATTGTTCTGTAATTCAGTTACATTTAGCTCTTTACCAGGAAAATTTAAATGTTCACAGTTGGTTTATTTGTCCTGATGGAATTACTCCAAACTCCGGTTTAACTGGACTGAATAATACACACACACACACACACACATGCACACATACGTAAGTAATATCCAGTCAGCGTCCGAAGACAGTGGGTGTGGATTATTCATGTATAGAATATATGAGGAATATCATATAAATCTATGTGAGTGCTCGATGTATGGCTATTGTTATATCACTTATTCCCTTGCAGGTATATAACAAAATTCACATTCAGAGTGTATATAGTGCAATTAGAAGGAAACTCAAACCTGGTAAAGTAGACATAATAAATTTATTTCGCCGGAGAATATTGCTTTGACCCCACCCTCTGCCCTCACCTGAGAATTTGAATTTCTTTTTTTTTTTCATCGTACAAATATGCACTGCAATTCCATATTTGCTGTTCTGCAGCCTCAAGTCGAACATGTAAAAAATCATCTGATGAGACGGAGAGTATAATAATATTTCCGGCGAAATAAATTTAAAATAACTACTTAACCAGGTTTGAGTTTCCTTCTAATTTTACTATATATATATATATATATATATATATATATATATATATATATATATATACTGGGTTTCGCCGATACAATGCAAAGCCTCATACTACAACAAAAACAGGGGAAACTATCAATCAATTTAATTGGGGACAGCTGCCTAATGCTCCCTTCTGTTCAGATTTGGCTCCCTCTGATTTCCACTTGTTTAGCACCCGCCTCAAAGAATTTCTGCGTGGAACAAACTTTTCAAGCTATAATGATATGAAAAGCACCGTGAGTAATATCACAGAATTCTGTCCAAATAATTCTATGTTGAAGAAAAACAAAATCTTGTTTTTCAAAGGAAAAATGTTTTAAAAAATGGAGATTATATTGAAAATTCAAGTAAAATCTCCTTCCTGAGTGAAATGAGAATCAATTTAATGCAAAATTCAATTTTTATTGAATGATTCTCAGTTATATTAGCTCAGTGTGAATAAATCTCTTGGTTGGAACATTGTATTCTTGATTAAATCTTAAGATTTTTGGCTAAGGATAATTGGCTTACTAGAAAGATAGACAGACCGGTTGACATAGATTGATGTACGAATATATAGGATGATAGATATTAAAAGACTGAGAGAGGGAGATAGAAAGATATGAAAACAGTAATATTTACGTTGATAGATAGATAGATATGAAAATACTTATATTTACGCAGATAGATAGATAGACATACATACTGACAGACAGACAGACAGAGAGAGCGAGAGAGAGAGAGAAATTTTAAGATTAGAACTTGCAAGCAATTATTTGCACCTGGAGCTCTTGAAACACACACACAAACACACACACACACACAAGCACACACACACATACACACCAACTTAATGTATATAAACTTTGGTTAGGACACTATTCTAAAGTTAATCAATTTTTGAATTGTTTCCTTTTTTGACTCAGGATAGTTGACTGAATACGCACACACACACACAGACACACACACACACACACACACACACACACACATATATATATATATAGAGAGAGAGAGAGAGAGAGAAAGAAAGAAAGAAAGAGAGAGAGAAAGAAGGAGTGATAGCTAGCTAGCTTGCTAGAGAGAGAGAGAGGGGGGGGAGAGGGAGAGAGAGAGCGGGAGGAGGAGAGATGCAGATACATAGATATTGAGGTTCGAACAAGCAAACATCTATTCGTAAATATAGCTAATCATTGAAACATGACAGGTGCCCGTTGTAGGTAAATGGGTGTGCAATTCCGACTCTGACGTTCAAAGTAGTGCCTATTCTTGCCCCCTGTGTGACGAAGATCACGTGGGAGTATGTCACAGGGGTGAAAAGTCATGCACTGGTTTCCAACCACATGTCGTTTTCTGTTCAAGGCGTAATCATTGGTAAAGCAATGTCTTTCAGCCGGCCGTGAATAATACAACCATCTGTTGGCAATGGTGCGAGTGACGTCTTCGTGACGTAACTGAGGCAACCGCTTTCCTAAGAGGCACAGGCAACGGTTATAGCCGTAGGTAAACGGACTTGGCGAGCTGAGTTCGAATCTTGCCAAGCCTTTTTTTTTAATGTTTCACTGATACCCAAGTGATAGGCGTGAATCCACCTGTTCTTCACCCATCAACCCACTATAGATGAATTACTTATATTTAACAACATCTCCGCTCGGGCAGGATATGCGGAGTTTAACAGGTTTGAATTCAGAGTTTTCCTTCTCCTAGACTACTTGCCTCACCAAGGCTGAAGAACTTAGTCTGCCCTACTATTTACCCATAGCTGGAGGAAGAATAATTGGATTCATACCTTTCTTATGGATATTAGTGCTATGTGAAATGCAATCAGTCTCGTCCAGGAATTGTACTCGTGTCACCGTGCCCATTTCCTACGACGATAACCGTTACACCACGGGCACCTCCATAGATGAATTACTGGGCTTTAGGCTTGTTTTGGCCACCAGTTTAGAAGAAAAACTATGAGTTTAAACTAGGTATACTCCACTTAAAATTTGACCTTGTGTTGCACTTGTTCTTTTCCAAGCAGCGGTCGTGTCGATACTGCTGTATGGATGCACTACATGGACGATAACTCAACGTAGAGAGAAAAAGTTTGACGGCAATTACACAAGAATTACGAGCAATATTGAACAAGTCCTAGAAGCAGCACCCCACAAAGTAGTAGATGTACGGCCACTTACCACCCATCATGAAACCTAACAAACTTAGACGAACCAGACATGCGGACACTGCCGGAGAAGCAGAGACGAACTCATAAGCGACATACTCCTGTGGATCCCTTCATATGAACGAGCAATGGCATGATGACCGGCTAGAACCTATATTCAGCAGATCTGCGCCGATACAGGGTATAGCCTTGAAGACTTGCCTGGAGCGATGGATGATGGAGACGGGTGGCGAGAGAGAGTCAGGGAGATCCGTGCTGGTGGCAAAACATGATAATGATGATGATGATGATGATATGAACAGAAGACGCTTGGTTGTCAAACATGTTCAGTTGAGCATTATTAGCATAGAAAGTTTGATATTATTGAAAGCCTCAGTTTTACGACACTAAAGAGTATGTTATGCTGATGTATAATCATATTATATCTCGACTTAACAAACCCAGGTGCCGCTTTGCCTCCAAGTTAATTTTGAAAATATTGATCATATTAATATATCAATCTGTGTATATCCGTGAGCCTTCATTTGTCCATACCGGCCTTTTTGTTTTCAGATCAATAATTTTCTTTTTCTATCTTTCCATAAATCTATCTATCTATCTATCTATGTCCCTGTTTCTGTCTGTTTGACTCTGTGGCACTCTCTCACTTTCCTTTCACTCTCTATCTCCCTTCTTTCTTTCTTTCTTTATTTATTTATATATATAATGTTTCTGTCTTGCGGTCTCACTGTCTCTTTGTCAGTCTGTCTGTCGCTATCTTTTTGTCCATCTCTTCCACTCTTTCTCTCTCTCTCTCTCTCTCTCTCTCTCTCTCTGTGTCTTTGTCTCTGTCTGTCTGTCTGTCTCTCGCTCGATATTCCAGCCTATCCACATAATCGGTTGTGAGTTTGCTAATGGCCCGGAATACTGGGGTCTATCTCACGTCGTGTTATTCCAAAGATTAAAAAAAATGGTACTTGATTGTTTAATACTTGGCATTATGAGGTATGGATCAACTGTAAAGTGGAGCAATCCAGGTAATGGAGTAGTGCCCTCTCCTAGAACTCTGTGTCGTAGTTATTGAAACGGGAGCCTTCAAGTCACCCTCGACTATAGTCGCCAACATATATATATATATATATATATATATATATATTATAACAGAGTTAGTTGTCACTAAATCGATTCGTGGGTATGTGTCGAACCAAATGCTATATGATATGGAGAGTGCTCGATATCTAGGATAGAGATATTATATAATAATAATAAAAAATATATATTAGATATATATATTTAATTCCTGGAATTTAGACTACGACCCTGGGTTTCATGGAGTATTTTGCAAAACAACAATCATCAGGCTTTTTTTTTTCATTTTCTTAACTGCCAGATTATTGTTGTTTTGCAAAAAACTCCATGAAACCCAGGGTCGTAGTCTAAATTCCATGAATTAAATATATTATATATATATATACATACATATATATATATATATATATATATACCACTCTCTTTTTGTACACTCACATACACATACACACACAAACACAAACATACACGAATATATGCACACACACACACACACATATATATATATATATATGTGTCCGTCTTCATCGACTTATTTTTCATATCTATTTTTTCTATAGGTCTATATAATGAAATCTGTGTATCTATCTATGTTGATGCACAACAGACGGTTTTTGTTAGAAAAAGTGTCTGATATTTTTTGCTTCAATGTCGGAAGCAGGCAACAGCTGTTTCTTATTCAATGTCGTAAAACTGTAAGATGAAGTCTTACTCTGACGTTGCCAAAGGGAGCAAAACAATAAAATAATAAACAAATTAATAAATAAATAAATAACTTTAAAAAAAAAACCCTGAAAGCACACTTCGTACGGTGTCTTTAACTAATAACCCGCTTTATTAATCAATCAATCAAATTTAATGTCCGGGGTTCAATTTGCCGCAAGGGACCGAGTAATTCGATTAGAACTTTTTTTTTATACCTTCTAATTTTCTTATATTTATATACTTTTTTTCTATTGAAGATTTTTCCTATTTTCCGCCGTTTTGTTCGAGATTTTTTCTTGATACGAATTACTAGCTAACAAGAAATTTTAAGTACTTAGCTTTGTCATTAATTATCTTAGCGTCAATATAGTTTACGATACAACTATACAGTTACCGGAGTTACGTACGTCGGACGTCACGTTTTAGAAATAAAGTTGTAACCCGAGTTCAAATCCCAAACGCGGCAGTTTGCTTCCTCGTTCGCCCTACTATCCCTAGAAATGGTGTTTATAATCAGTTTTGACAAATGTAAGCCTATGTTTTTCATTTTCACTCTTTGTTAAAGATGTATTAAAATTATTTTCGCTATTTACAAATCAATGGTTGGTTGGTTGGATGTTCGGGTTTTATATTAATTTTTGTGGTTATTTATACACAAAATCAGTTCTATTTCAAACAATTCAGTTTAGCATAAGTACACAGTTTATTTGTCAAAAACATTTCTATTTCAAGCTATTCAGTTTAGTCAAACAGTTCTAATTCAAACAATTCAGTTTAGTATAATTATAGATTTTGTTTATACACAGTTAAATGTCAAAACTGTTCTACATTAAACAATTCAGTTTAGTGTAAGTAGAGTTTCAATGTCAAAAACTGTCCCATTTCAAACAATTTAATTTAGCATATGTACTCAGTTTAAATGTAAGGAGACGGTTTAATTGCCAAAGACATTTCTATTTCTAGCTATTCAGTTAATTTAAACAATTCAGTTTAGCATAAGTATGCAGTTTAGTTCTATTTAACCCATAGATAAAGCCCTATCAGGTGCTGCTATTCCGGGCCAAAGTGGACCTGGGAGCAATGGCAATAAATGAGTGCTCTACATTCCCCATACCCCCAGCATCACTGGAGCCTCACCCTCAGATTATTAAGTCTCATATGTAGGACACTCGTTGGGGAGGGTTACCCCTCTGCAGAGGTGCAGTCAGTGTATTCTACAGCCCAGTACAAATCAATGCTTATGTCATAAATATGTCGAAAGATTATGACTTCACTATCATAATCTTACCGGAAAATTGACCTAATGAGTAAAGTGTGCGCCAATTTCCGGAAGATCGGGTTTCAATCCCTGGTCGAGTCATACTAAAGACTCAAATAATGGTACTTGATGCCTCTTTGCTTAACACTCAGCATTATAACGTAAAAATCAAGGGTAAAGTGGAGCAATCCATGGAATGGAGAAGTGCCCTTCCTTACACCTTGGTATAGTAGCTATTGAAAAGGGAGCCTTCAGGTCACCCTTTACGTAGGTCGCCATCTTTACTTACTATTATAATCTGGCTCCAGGCTCCGAGCAATAATATTTATCCACAACTCTGAGACTCTAAGTGTTCTAGCTGATCTTAGCAGTTCTGTGGTCGAGACAGATTTAATTTTTCTTCGGATTTCCTGTTTCTTTTATCAATTTTCAGGATATTTTGAGACTATACCAAAATTCCCAGCAACAACTGGTATTTCTGTTTACATCAGGTTTCACGGGATTTTTTGTAACTCTCCGGTAAAGTCCTTGTATTCGTCGAGTTTTCGCTTTCCTTTACTCAAACTCAGTGATATCATGGAAAGGTGAAATCTAAAAACTGACAATTTATTTTCCTTTTATTTATTAAAACTAGATCTGGTTTTCCTGCTTAAATAGCTCGACCCGTTTCTCTCTCATTATTATTATTATTATTATTTACTCATTTAGAGTTTTTCACATCAGTGTTAGCTGATAGTTTTTCACTAGAGTTTGAGTGACAGCAAGTCTCTACAAGTCTCCAGAACTCGTCTTTGGATTCTGGCCGTTCTCAGCAATGCTGTCGTTTGGATAGTCTCTACCCGTCCGCCAACTTCCAAATCCTCCAGGCCTTTTAATAATCCTTTAGTTATTGTGCCTAAAGCACCAATCACAATTGGCACAATCGTTACTTTCATGTTCCACTGCTTTTTCAATTCTCTAGCAAGGCTGAAGTACTTATCCTTCTTTTCACATTCTTTCAGATTTATTCTGTGGTCCGCCGGGACAGCAAAGTCGACAATTTTGCAAATTTTTTAAAATTTTTTTGTTGATTATTACAAAGTCTGGTCTTCTGGCCGGGATTAGGTGATCCGTTTGTTTGTTAAAGTCCCATAGTTTTTAATATCAATTCTAACTGATGGTTTTTCAGTGGAGTCTTAGTGACAGTAAGTCTCCTCGGGTCTCCAGAACACTTCTCAAT